>JAGFPH010013014.1:0-21795 GCA_018207615.1 Philaenus spumarius
ATGGGTTGTCTATTTTACTAACGGACTCGTCCGACCGACTTAAACGACCAGTGTACTAAATTTTACCAAATCGGTCTTATATTACGGTCGTTAGAGTGTGATCACTTATAAAACATGTAATACTCCGTACAAAAACTTGCTTTAGAAGGGTGGTCTATTTTGCTAACGGACTCGTCCGACTGACTTAAACAACCAGTGTACCAAATTTGGCCAAATCGTTCTTAAATGACGGCCGTTAGAGTGTGATCACATATAATACATGTAATAATCCGGACAAAAAACGTGCTTTAAATTGGTGGTATATTTTCCTAACGGACTCGTCCGACCGACTTAAGCAACCAGTGTACCAAATTTGACCAAATCGGTCATAAATTACGGCCGTTAGAGTGTTATCACATATATAACATATATATATAATTTCTAATGACACTGCAAATCGTGTTCTGATTACCATGACCGGTGCTTATTTACTAATCCCGACCTTAGCTCACCATAAGGGTCACTCATCTTTCCTATGAAAATTCGCTGATAAACGAAATAAATAAATTTCGTTAAATAAATTTCCCCAAAAATATGTATTGGAAATGATAACCACCCAGATTTTACCCTCGCAAAAATAACAGTTTAAATTTTACTGCAGGTAAGTTTCGCAATCATCTGACTTGTGTGAAAATTTATATTGAAATGTTTTATTTAGGTACGTTTCATTCGTGCAGTTTGTGTGGTGTTTTTATTTGTATGTGTAAGTTATTTATGGTCGACTTGAGGCCGCGGTAGACGTCAAACCCATCTCAATAAGAGCAGCTAATCTGCACTCACGTTCAGGCTTGTTTCTTTGAAGAGAATAAAAAAATGCAAATTAGAAATAAATATACAAGTTGTTTATCCTGAGGTAGGCGTTTTTGTTACCTGAAAGATAACTACAATCAAATTGCAATCGCTTCCTCAATAATGTTGCCGAAAAACAACATGTATCCTTTTCGAATAAATTACTGTAATATGCATTTACAGGTAATTCGAAAATGTTCTGCTACAAAAGTTTGTAATGAATAAACTAAATCCTTCTCGTTTGAAAAATAAACATGTAAGTGCCTTCGTTAATATCTCCGAGGCATTTCAAACAAGTGTTATAAATATTTACAATTTGAAGGCGAGCGAAGCAATCATTAAGTCCTAAACTGCATAATTTCCGAGGCTAAGGATCAGCGCACTTTCGTCCTTGGGTCATTGCACCGAGAACGCCTTGATTGAACGACTTTTTTGACCAAGGTTTTCCAGATAGGTTGAATCGCCTTTGTCTCTCGAATTTCATCTGTTAGGATAATTAAATCACTAAAAACTTTATATTCGCCTTCTGATACGGCTAGCGGTGCTGTCGTCCAATTTGCACCGTCTTGAACTTTCTGTCAACGTTCTGTCTTGAGATCAACGCCTTGAACAATGTACTTGAACATAAGAATAAAGTTGTTTTTTCGGCTGAGTCATTGAACTTTAATTTCCTTATTAGTGATAACAAGAAAATTAGGCTATTTGATTTTTTTTAGAGAAATATTAATACACTATTTACGAGTACTGTTTCTGTAAGTATTAAAACTGGTATTTCTGTATGTTCTTTTTTTTAATTGTCTACTAGCTATCCAACTGCCTTTACCAGTGAAAAATATAAGACATTCTTTCAGATATTTTCATGAAATTATAATTTGCTAAAATGACACATGATATTTTTTTAAATATTGAAATGTCTTAAAAGATTTTTTTAAATGTAGGCCTAGATATAATTGTTTTGCTCGTACATATTTTTCGTCCGGAAAACATATGTATTTTGCTTTAGAACTCA
Organism: Philaenus spumarius; assembly: GCA_018207615.1. NCBI lineage: Eukaryota > Metazoa > Arthropoda > Insecta > Hemiptera > Aphrophoridae > Philaenus > Philaenus spumarius. The sequence goes on from JAGFPH010013014.1 coordinate 1,838, forward strand.
TATTTAAACTTTAGTTGAAACTTATTTTTAATTATTATTTGTTTTTATGTTATATTTCGTTGATAAATACCGACCAAATCGAATTTAAAAATGTGTACTTTTATAAAATTTGGAGATATATAAAATTTAGAAAACTAAGGGAAAAAGACGTTTAATCGTAATATTCCTGCAGAGGAGTCCAACTTATTAGCACGACAATAAAATTGTTTTAGAACGTTATCATAATGTTTGGTTCATTACTAAACGTCTTAATCCAATATAAACAAGAAATGCAATTCTACAAATTTAAAAAAAATAATAAACAACTTAAAAATAAATTTACCTAACGACATTTTAAATGTTACAATGCGGTAAAAGGACAATATTGCCATAATCCGACATTTCAATTTGTTTAGCAGAACTACTTTAGTGATCACTTTACTTTATTTGTAAATTAATCACAAAATCATATGTCCGGGATACGAAGATTAAAATAGTAAACCTCAACATTTTCATTATAACACCTGATTAAATTCCAACTAACGCTCTAAAAAAAATAATGCAGTTAGTTGTATTTAGTTTACCCAAATTGTAATTTTGAGACAAAAATCCTCTATGTTATTCATTTTTTACAAAGAACGTGATTTTTTGCGTTTTTGTATAGTGTAACACAAAAATTTATTTAAAAATGAATTTACTAATCAAAATAAACACTTTTACAGTAAAAAAATCAAGTGCTTTGTCAAAATTGCGAAAATTTTACGTAAATTGAGTAAAAAATTAGCTAGAAATTATTATTTGTGTGCCCAAATTGTCCGATTGGGTTCTTAAATACGTTAAAACGTTTGTTATGTGTATTTTTATACGTTCATATAAATATTTATAACTTTTATTTATAAATTTTGAGAATGATAACACTATGTAAATTGCAAGTATATCTATAGAAACACGAAATTTTTTGGAAAAAAGTGATCTCTCGAGTCTCAAAATGTCCTGTAAATAGCTTTGACCTTAAGGCTCGGCTTTCTACATTCAAAACGGCGAAGTTGGGTACCAATTTCAATGTTAAATAACCAAAACATAGCTTCACTATTAAGCATATTTTTGTGTTGTTTTTGTCAAAAAATGAAAGTTGTATTTTTTTCTTAAAGTCAAATAGATTGTGTCTGTTGATTGCTAAGGTTTTTTGCAATATCTCCTTTTGCAACTGAGTAAAAAATTAATAAAGTTTACTATTTTTTACTATTTATATCATACGGTTATGAAAACAATAACACGGTTTTTGAAAACGTATTCGGCAATCAATATCCGCATAACACAGTACTTCAAAATGAAACCAAATTTTTAAATTTATTCCACGAATTAACGGGAAAAAATGACTTATTCTGTAGCATTGCTCTTATGGGAATCAGATTCAATATGGCGGACAAGGTAGCACCCCCTTAAGGAACAACATAGAACCAATAATTGATCATCCCACAAAATGGTAAAAAACCGGCTTTCAGGTAAATTTATTTTCGTAAAATATTTATTACATTTATATTATATTAAAAAGGGCATTAAATTGTCCATAATTGGCTAACTTTATGATTTGATTTACTAAAAAGTACATTAAAAAATTATCCGACCATTAATAGGTCAAACATATATTTTGTTTAACAAGAACGACATAAAATTTTACTGTACGAGTGACAAAATTAATAATGACCAAAATTAAGCCGATATTTCATGTTTGAATTGGTCCAAAAGTGCTTAACTTAGTTTTTAAGTCCTCAATCAAAGTTTGTCGACAGTTTAAAATTTGATACTATACAACATGAAATAAACGCAATAAACCACTAAAAAACTTACGAATATGCCAATTTTTCCAATTTTTAAGTGTTTTGCCCCATTTCTGGTTAAGATGCAAAGCCGGACCCTTAAATAAATATGTACCCCAAAATATACTAATTAAAAACAAATACTGCTTTATAGAGATTTTTTAAACTTTTTCACCTTTTAACAACTTGACTCGACTAATTAATTAGTATGCTTGAGGTCACAGCATTTAAAGGAAAAACGGTACCCTTGTAGGATATTTGTCACAGATGAAATCTAACATATGAATGGTAGCTTTGCCAAGTGCTACCAATGGAATGCAACTACCGCTCAACAATGCACATTATTGGATGCTGTTACCCTTTGACATATACCAGTAAATATAACTGGTAAAAGATTTTAATATTCTGAAAATATTGAAAAGTTTTTGAAAAATACTTAGAAGTGGTAATATTTCTAGGAAAACTACATCAAACGCAAACTTTTGTGAAACCATCTATTTACGAAATGACCGATGCAAAATTATGTTTATAAACAATGTTGCTAGAAGTACATATTATAAATATTTCCGATCTTCATGCGTAATTATTCAGTTTAATACAATCTTATAACTGTACTGGACAAACGAAGTCAAATCAGCACTTCTATAAATTTACTATCTTCGTTTAAATTTTTTATTTAGAAACTAATAAGCCCCCGTAAAAAATCACAGGCAGATTAACTAGATACAAATAAGAAAAATACATCATTTAAAAACATACTATTTAAAAACAACAGAATTTATCTAGGCCTACCTAACTATGCTGACGGAGATTTTTAATTAGGTAAAAGTGTACAATTATAAGGATTATAAAGCTGTAGGCCTATTTGTTAAAACTTTGTATTTATATACGTCATTATATATTTAAATAAACATAAAAATAGTATCTTTTAATGGCGTTTTAATTCATATTGATAGATCAAATGATTTAGAAGTTAATAATATTATGGTGAAAACATTTATAAACGAATATATGTTATGCGAAAATGTACGAACGTTTCCGAAGTTAAACGTAGATATACGAAGTATAAACGAACATATTGACGATACAAATTTGCATTTATATACAGTTTATAACCTCAAAGCAAATCTTATAACATATTTTAGCATGCATTAGTTCTATAACTCATATTTAAAAAAAATCTACTTCACAAGAAATTATAATGATTGAAGTTGTAAGCATAACCCCAAAGTATAATCTACGGTATAAGTATTGCAGATTATGGGTGAAATCAGCTGTTATATCATATGTTACTCACGTATGTATGCATGTATGTACATTCGCTTTTATGATTATGGATGTTCAATTATATTATTAGTGATTATTTGGTTATATTTAATTTTGTGTTACTTTTACTATGACTCTATTTCACGTATGTTCGTGTAGATTTATTCACTAAGTATTGATAACGAGAGTTAATTCATATTCCCTAAACGTCGCGTGGTGATTTAATACAGTGGCAAATTACTGAATAATCACTAATACCAAAATCGATAGATAGGAAAAACTCTGCAAGCGGAATGACAGCATTGTATAATTTGTGAAATGTAATACGGATTACAGTTGAAACAGCTGATAACGTTAAACGTTGGTTATTAATGCGTTTCTTTTGCTTTTCCCTAGTTTTGTGATATAACATCGAAATAGTAAAATTAATAAGAAGAAACACAAACAAGAACTGATATTTGTACTTTATTTTGGAAGTTGACGATTATTGCAACTGTGTAAATTTCATAGATTAACTAAATTTATAACTTACTGTATTTTATTTAATTTTACTATAATATTTTAAAAATCAAACTACGTTTTACGATTTAAATCCTCATAAATTCGTAGTATTATAACAAAGTAAATAAACGGTACCAGGAACTGGCACATACTTTCTCACAAACACATTTAAATTACTAAACAGATTCACTGTGACTTGTAGGGTGGGGTAGGATAGTTTTTTTATTAAAGTTGGAGATTAACTAATAAATATTATTATTATTATCTAGAGAGAAAACTATTCGTTTGATTTCGAAAAATTTGCACCAAACACGTCAATTAGGTCTTTATAGATGCACGTAAAAAGGTTTTGAAATTTTTTTAAAACAACCCACTTTATGGCCAAAAAACCCCCAAAAATCAGTTATTATTATTATTATTAGCTAAACGAGAATTTTTAGAAAGATGCGGGTTTTTGTATATGGTAGGGCACATTAAAGGCTACAAATAAACCAAATTTTATCAAAATCGTTAGAGCCGTTTTTTTATAAAAAAATAATAACTGATTTTTTGGGAGTTTTTTTGCCAAGAAGTGGCTTGTTTTTCAAAAATTTTCAAAACCTTTTTTCGTGCATCTATACAGGCCTACTGGACATGTCTGGTGCAGATTTGGTTGAAATCGAAAGAATAGTTTTCTCTCTAGCTTTGTATACTTTTATTAAAGTTGGAGATTAACTAATAAATATTATTATTATTATCTAGAGAGAAAACTATTCGATCCATTTCGAAAAAATTTGCACCAAACACGTCAATTAGGTCTTTATAGATGCACGTAAAAAGGTTTTGAAATTGTTTTTAAAACAACCCGCTTTATGGCCAAAAAAACCCCGAAAATCAGTTGTTATTATTATTATTATTATTATTAGCTAAACGAGAATTTTTAGAAAGATGCGGATTTTTGTATATGGTAGGGCACATTGAAGGCTACAAATGAGCCAAATTTTATCAAAATTGTTAGAGCCGTTATTTTATAAAAAAATAATAACTGATTTTTGGGGTTTTTTTGGCCAAAAAGGTTTTTTTTTCAAATTGTTCAAAACCCTTTTTCGTGCATCTATACAGGCGTACTGGACATGTCTGGTGCAAATTTGGTTGAAATCGATTGAATAGTTTTCTCTCTAGCTTTGTATACAGACATACATACAGACATACAGACATACATTTTGTAAAAATCACTTTTTTTCACTCAGGGGGTCCCAAAACGGATATTTCCACAAAAATCTCAACATCGATTTTTTTGCGATCACTATACTTTCTCTATACTATAGTATAGTGACAAAGTAAAAACTTTTTTTAAATACCTATAGTTTCTAAGTTTATGTTTTGGAAATGATAATTACATTAATTTTTGGACTTGAAATTTCTGCTGTAAAAATGTTTTTTTTTTTAAATCGTAATACTGATATTTTTCAAATTGATACTTAGCCAACTTTAAAATTGTTAAATTTGCAGTGAACCTAGTTGGAAGTATTATAAGAATGATTGTATAAGTATTCCATAAGTTCCTCTCGCTTATTTGCTTAACAAGATGGCACATATACGATCATGGTAATAACTGTTCGGATACCAATAAATTTATTAATGTTTGAATCTTACAACGAAAATAAGCAACGAAATAAAAAGTTCGCGGGAGCCGTTACAAAGGCCCAAAGTAACTTGATACAGTTACTGTACGATTTCAAGGTCGCTGAAGTGGGGGCTGCTGGAGTATGGGAGTGTCATATTATTATATTATTAAATGTAAGGCATATAGGTCGGGAAGCAGTATCACTGCTTGTGTTCGTAGTTGGAATATTCTAAAAATGATTTCCACCAATGAAACATGGGGCCAGGTGAGTCAAATTATCTTCAAAATAATAGAGTTGTATGAAATTGAAATAAAAAAATTTAGGAAATTAAAATAAGATTTTTTTTAAATTTTATATTTTTTTGTAATATACTAATTTTGGTTTTATACACAAACAACAAATGTAAGTATATTATTCACAATATGACAAATAAATGTATTAAGTTTTTAATAGATTATTATTTCTTAAGTAAGGTTATTGATTACATAACATATCTTACCGATTTTATTTATTACTGACTTTGTAAAACTTTCATTGAAATTAATTAAAAGTTTGTTTAAAAATTAATGTTGTGTATATTTTATTTAAAATCGATAATGACTAAATAAATCGTGATTTAGATGAAAAACTTTTTGCTTAGGGTATTCAATCTAGTTAGTATTTAAACATTTAAAATAATAATAAATATATTTTTTATATTATATAATTATTTTTTTTGTGTGAATTGAGAGAGCACTTTACCAAATATTCAAAACACATTATTTATATAATACAAGGTTAGTGTAATAATCATAGGAAATACCGACTGATTACTGGAGATTTAAAGATTAGTTACGTAAAAGCATGTAGTACCGATACACAATATATTGTGTAACTAGAGTTAAGAGTTAAACCTAACAAAATATGTAGATGACTATGTAGGTTTAGCAGAAAATCTAAGAACATATATATAATACATGCATAAGAACTTTTAGAAAAATGTTTGATAAATTATGAAAAGGTTAAATACTTCAAATTTAGAGCACTTACAAATACTTTAACATGATTTGCAATGTGTGTTGGTTTTTATCTAGAACTTTGATTGAAAGTTTGAATGAAATTTAAACTAAAAACACATTCAGTTTGCGGGAAACCAACAAAAATTTCACTTACTTAAATATTTAATTTAATATTTTAAATTGGTATGTTAAACATGAAAATTATTACTATTTTGAAAATTTCAAAACTTTTCATTCCAAACTAACACTATGGTAAATATATTATTATTTAATGGATATATATTTTCAAAAATACAATTTATTATTACTGTTATGAATTTATAATAATACTAGCTGACCCGTGCGAATATTTCGCAAGTTCGGAGTAGGCCTACATTTACCTGATTTAACACGTTCATTTAATTCAGTTAATTAAGTTTATTTATTTACATTGGTTTATAAATAACAGTTTCCCTATACAATCTTACAGTGTAAACAATCTAACTAACAGCTGTCATGCTAGTTAAACAGATGGTTAGTAGATGGCGCCTTTCATTAGGAACATACAGAGTATAATATAAAAGTTTTTTAAATCAATTTTTGTTATTAAAACATGAATTTTAAGCTGTTTGTCTATTTTTACCGTGTAGTGGTTAAGGAAAGCTTTAAAATGATGCCTCATTCATGTAATTTGATGATGTATTAAGGAAGTTATGGCGTACCGACAAAAAAATAGTCTTGAGAAATAATATATGCGATAATTTCCTATTGAACAACTTCCACGAAACAAACTTATAAACTACCACTTTGAAGTTTGTTTGATTAAATATTTGTTTTTAACAAATACAATTTTTCAATTATAATTTAATTGTTTACAAAATTGTTATTTATGTAATTTTAGAGAAACTAAACAGTTTCCATTTTTGTTTTTCTTTATAATAATAATACTATATTCTTTTAATAATAACTGTCAAAAGTTAGTTGCCTTACTTTTAAATTAACTAAACATACAATTATAGCTCCCACAAAAAACCTAAACACTGCTCCAACATGTGATTTGTTGAGAATATTCATGTGAAACGTAGCATTTGTCTCTTTCCTTAAAATAATTTTATATTTACTGATTAAAAACATTATAAAAGAGCGCCAATTATTAATTTTTGTATTAATTAAATTGGCTCAGTTAAAGTGAATCCCAAACCCCGAATGTATTAATTTATGTTGAAAAATGAGCAAATTTGAAAGTGTTCCCTCATTAAGAACTTAAAGTAAGGTTTAGAATTAAATTAACTCTTAATGTGATGTTATTGTAATACATTTTAATACAAACTAAACACACTACATTAGTCGTAAACAGCTAAAAGGCAGTGGATACTTATCATTTTGCAAAAAAATCCAGTAATTAGTATTACAAAAAAAGAAAGTTAAAAATGATTGAAATATTCACAAAAATCCAAAAGTGCGGTTCGCAAAAATGATTGATTGTTAAACTTTTAAATGTAAATAGCTTGGATAATAAAGTAAAAAATTTTGAAAACTTATGAATTACAAACGCTTAGCAAATATGTTGCAAATATTAGCAAATGGGCTCAATTAAAATATTATCGTAGTTATATAATGGTCTTGTTTATTGCTGCAACAATCAGGTATGTTTTGAGATAGGTTGAATGAATTCCATCCATTATAATACATTGATGAGTGGTTTAAATTAATGAATTGTCTAAGTTTTTGTTATTTGATGAATGTATTTAACAGATAAATAAAGAATAAGATGAATGCGAGATTGAAAATTACAAAATAAAATTATACATCTATATATATAAAATCGAAATACCACTGACTCACTGATGATCATTACATCTCAAAAACGACAAAACATATTAACTTGAGACTTAACATATTAGTTCCCCTTATACTCTAGATGAGCAAAAAAAACGGGATTTTAAAATATTTTTCGTTTAATGTTATTAAAAAGTAAAAAGCGTTAGAAATATAGATAAAAGCCAAATGCCACTGACTCACTATGCATCACTATTTCTCAAAAACGACAAAACGTATTTACTTGGGACTTAACATAGTGGTTCCCCTTATACTCTAGATTTTAATGTTATTAAAAAGTAAAAAGCGTTAGAAATATAGATAAAAGCCAAATGCCACTGACTCACTATGCATCACTATTTCTCAAAAACGACAAAACCTATTTACTTAGGACTTAACATAGTGGTTCTCCTTATACTCTAGATTAGCAATAAGAAGGGATTTTAAAATATTTTTCGTTTAAGGTTATTAAAAAGTAAAAAGCGTTAGAAATATAGATAAAAGCCAAATGCCACTGACTCACTATTCATCACTATTTCTCAAAAACGACAAAACCTATTTACTTGGGACTTAACATAGTGTTTCCCCTTATACTCTAGATTAGCAATAAAAAGGGATTTTAAAATATTTTTCGTTTAAGGTTATTAAAAAGTAAAAAGAGTTAGAAATATATATAAAAGCCAAATGATATTGACTCACTATTCATCACTATTTCTCAAAAACGACAAAACATATTAACTTGAGACTTAACATAATGGTTCCCCTTATACTCTAAATTAGCAATAAGAAGGTATTTTAAAATATTTTTCGTTTAAGGTTATTAAAAATTAAAAAGCGTTAGACATATAGATAAAAGCCAAATGCCACTGACCCACTATTCATCACTATTTCTCAAAAACGACCAAACATATTAACTTGAGACTTAATATAGTGGTTTCCTTATACTCTAGATGAACAATAAAAAGGTATTTAAAAATATTTTGCGTTTAAAGTTATTAAAAAGTAAAAAGCGTTAGAAATATAGATAAAAGCCAAATGCCACTGACTGTTATATATTCATAACTATTTCTAAAAACGACAAAACATCTTAACTTGAGACTTAACATAGTGGTTAGATGTGGAATAAGACTGGATTTTAAAATATTTTGCGTTTAAGTTTATTAAAATGTAAAAAGCTTTAGAAAGGATGTTCTTTAAATAAGCATATAAAAAGGCTGTCCTTCGACAGGTATTAATAAAACTAAAAGATGAATATTTTATACACTTAAGCTAAGAAAGTAGTACATAGTGTAAATAGCGTATTAACAAAGAGTATACGGGATGCCTTTAAAAGTTTTAATTTTTGTTATCGAGTTTAACCCATAGCGAAGCACGGGCACCCATCTAGTCTATATATATAAATAAATGTGTCTTTGTTCTGTATAGACTCGAAAACTATTCCACCTATTTCACTAAACATTTCACAGTTTATTTATGTGAATACCAGAAGTTTTTCGACGTTACAATTACTATAGTATAAGGGGTTGCTAACCCTATACAATAAATATAAATTAAACCAACTTCCTACAAGATATAAAGCCACCATTGTTTTATATTATTCATAAGTGATACAAAACCCCATTTGCAATATGACTGCCTAAGTCGTGGAACGTTTTTGTGTAAGATTTTAATTTTTTTTATGGTAAACACGTTTTTTGAATGTATTCCAAAATAAATTCCGAGAAACAATTTCGCGTATTTCCTCACTGATGACAGTAAAATCCAACATTTTATTTAAGGTTAGTTTATTGTTTTACAGCGTAAATTGCCGACGGTAACTTAACAATTATTTTTTCAATGTAATCAAGACACTGCATTGATTGAAGATCAAAATCAAAAATCTAGTGTACCAGTAAAAACCCTAGAAATAGTGACAATAAATAAAAAAGGTAAAGTTATACGATGTAACACGGTTTAGTTCCTAATTAATTGACGAAACAATAAAACAACAAGCATATAAGTAGTTTTCGAACTACAGGGTGGTTATAAAGTGCCTCCCCCCTTTAACTTTTGTGTTTGTTAAAACAAACAAATATCCTTTGTGGAACGAAACTAACTAAACATTGCTTTTTGTCTAAATAGCTTCTCATTAAAACGTTTAAGTCGAATCTTAAAAATTTTGTAAAAATACAATTTACGAAATCGATTTGGGAGCAAGCATTTTTAGGTCAAGCACTATAAAATAAACATTTTTTGTCTCTTTAAATTGTATAAAAAAACTCTTCCTTTTCGAGATATTAGCAACTTTATGTCGATTTAATTCAACACGTTTAGGGCCACCATTTTTTTTTGGGTGGTCCCATATTTATTTTCTTTATGTCATTTTCCTAGTCCTAAATATACCTTTAAAATGAGGTATCACATGACCATACTTCCGTTTGAGGGGACACTCAAAATTTACGATTGCTTCAAAAGATACTTTGGGTTAAGTTAGTATCGTTCCCCAAAGGATATTTGTTTGTTTTAACAAATACAAAAGTTAAGGGGGGGGGAGTAAGTTTATAACGACCCTGTATACTGAAATAACTGTTTTCAGACACTCCTAGTAACTGATTATAAGGTTAGGTCTAGACAAGAAAAAAACATTTCGAAAAGCAACTTCAACTTAGTCTTGAAATATTATATTCAACTTACTACTTCACATTATCTCTGTCCCCAACGATCCAAGTGGAAAAATATTTCGCGCACAATAGAGGAAGCACAGAATTTGGAGTATAATATAATAGGAGGTAGCCGCGGTTTCATTTGAAGATATGAATACATTAACGAAATTAAAGTAGGCTAAACAGGTTTTAAAATTACACGCAATTCTAAAAATATATTTCAAACCCGAGTTTTTTTTACCCAAAAACGTGTAGTTAGTTTCGTCCGAACCGATTTGTTTCCCATTTAGGCTTACACACAAGATCGGATAAGCAACCAGTAAGCGCTAAAAATAATGTCGGTGTATTATTATTTATAACTCCCGAAAGAAAGTGAAAATTAAAAACAACGAAAAAAAGAAAGAAAGCAGTCGTGGAACTGCCGACAGAAGTGAAAACTGTCATTAATAAAAATAGGTGGTTATATTGGTTTAGTGTGAAATTTGATCGTTATTGTATCTTGTCCCATTTAAACTTGAAAACTAAAAATAAGATGAACATGATTGTCTTCAGTCAAATAATAATTTTAAAATAACTTCATTTTTGGATATGCAAACTTCTGCTCTGAACCAACACAGGTTTCTTGAAAATCTATGAAGAAGGCTTACTTTATTATAATTGTAATATCTGTTATTAAAGTTAAAGAGCTAATTTGTATTGAAAGTTTAACAACATAAAAGGTTAGATTTAGGTTAAGCACATACTGAACCAACACAGGTTACTTGAGAATCTTCGAGGAAGGCTTATTTTATTTTAACTGTAACATCTGTTGTTAAATATTAAAGTTAAAGAGGTAATTTGCATTGAAAGTTTAACAACATAAAAGGCTAGGTCTAGGTTAGGCCCATACTGAAACGACACATGTTTCTTGGGAATCTTCGAGGAAGGCTTACTTTATTATAATTTTAATATCTGTTATTAAATATTAAAGTTAAAGAGCTAATTTGTATTGAAAGTTTAACAACATAAAAGGTTAGGTCTAGGTTAAGCCTATACTGAACCAACACAGGTTTCTTGGGAATCTTCGAGGAAGGCTTACTTTATTATAATTTTAATATTTGTTATTAAATATTAAAAAGCCAATTTGTATTGAAAGTTTAACAACATCAAAGGTTAGGTCTAGGTTAGGCCTATACTGAACCAACACAGGTTACTTGAGAATCTTCGAGGAAGGCTTTTTTTATTTTAACTATTTTTTTAAACTATCTATTAAAAAATAAACTAATTTTATATACTTAAGGCTCTTGTCTCTAAATTCAAAACTGCGAAGTTGGGTACCAATTTCAATGTTAAATACCCTAAACATACCTTTTCTTTTAAGCATATTTTTGTGCTACTTTTGTCAAAAAACAAAAGCTGTATTTTTTTTTCTTAGTGTAAAATAGATTCTAGGTGTTGATTGCTAAAGTTTTTTGCAGTATCTCTTTTTGCAACTGAGTACGAAATTAATAAAGTTTGCTATTGTTTACTGTTTAAAAAACGTTTATGAAAACAATAAAAAAAGTGTTTGAAAATGTATTCAGCAATCAACTGTACCGCATATGGCAGTTCTTCAAAATGAAACCAAATTTTTAAATATTCCACGAATTAACGGAAAAAATTACTTATTCTGTAGCATTGCTCTTGTGGGAATCAGAATCAATATGGTGGACAGGGTATCCACCCCTTAAGTTTTGTGAAACAAATATTTGTTAGTTTTCCTGGCTTAAGTTAAATTTACCTTATTTATTATTTTGTTGTACTAGCTGGCCTGTGCGAATATTTCGCCAGTTAGGAATGAGTACTTACCTCATTTAAAACATTGATTTAATTAAGTAAATTACTTTTATTTATTTACGTTGATTTAATTTGATTGATTTGCGAGGTAGATTACACTTGCATATATAATTTAAACAATCTAACTAACAGCTAACATGTTAGTCAAACAGATTGTTAATAGATGGCGCCTTTCATTAGGAACCACAGGAAGAATAATATAAAGGTTTGTTTAAAATAATGTTTTATAACGAAAATATGAATCATAGGCTGTTTGTCTATTTTTTATCAATAACAGGGAACATAAGCTTTAAAATGATGCTTCTGTAATAAATTAAGGGAGATATCGCTTAGCGACAAAACCACCTTTGAGGAATAATATAAAAGGGTGTTAAAGTCAAAATGAAAATTAATATTAATAAAAAAAGTAATACAAGTATTTCATTTTTAAATATTAAATTAACATCTTGACTTTATAGATTTTTTTTATTTTCTAAGAAATGTACTTTTTAAAACGATTTACTTAATTTCACAAATTTAAAAGTCAAATAGGCCTACTAAATTGTAATAAAACTATATAGTTGGCATAATGTTTCAAAACCCCATTCATTCATAAAACAATTTTGTAATTTTTAACACAAGCATTCATTAAATGCTGTGTTAAAAATTACAAAATTGTTTTATACAAATAAAACATTTTATGCTTTCTGCAGAGTTTTATTACAATTTAGTATTTGACTTTTTGAATGACTTGAACAAAAACATTCACTAAATAAAGTTTGGTGAAATTAAGTAAATCGTTTTAAAACGTGCATACAATCGTATTCATATTTCATAAAATTCACTTTTAGGAACAAATGTTAAAATAGTAAAATGTATTTTTAAACCACAATATAACCTATGAAAGTCAAACTGATTTTTTTTTCTTCACGTTTTAAATATTCAGTAAAACAGATTAAAAACTAGTGTAAAACTGATTAGAAAACATGATCCACTTAATAAATAATATAATCCAGTCGATATGTAGACGTTTACGTAAAGCACACAATTTGTACATAAGCGTGTTGACTGACTCGAAGGAAGTTCGACCTGCACTAAACTGTTTGGAGTAGAAAGACCAGTTTAGTCAATGTTCCTCTCTCGGTCGTAATAAGACCACTTTGTTTTATTCACTTTGAAGCAGATTTAATGTGCTCGTGTTTTTAATTAATCAATATCATCATTCATCATTATAATTCATCTTTTTCACAGTACGATAATAGAAATAATTCTTATTGCAGTTAATAATAACGTTTTAGAACTTAAATGATTATAAAAATATTATTTGGATAGGTCCTAAAAATATAATTCAAATATCCGACACGTTAAATTTATTATATAAACTGTGAAATGTGTCCGAATAAACCGAAAGAAGGATGAAAAAACGATACCTACTATTCTTTACTCACTTGATAAATTCGCTATAGCTAAGCACTTTTTAGGCGAGCATTATCATTTTAAAATAGAAAAAATGTATTGTTGAAAAACGTAACAAAAATAAACACAATAGATGCATTGTTTATTAATAAATACTGCTATTGTAAATAATGAAGTAAGACATTTATAAAATTCTATGTTAATGTAAACAAATTTTGTTTTATATTAGTAATTATTTTGGAATTGAACAGTTAATTTTAGTAAGAATAACATTAGGCACTGTTGTCAAGAAGTTTAAGTCCCTGATGTATATTATAACCTTAAGTTTTGTATAAATACAGGGTATAGCTCCTATTAGGTTAGTTATAGTTTGATTATTGTAGCTCTTGCATCACTGAAGATGGGCGACATTGTCATTGAAACGCGTTTGAGCAAATAAACGTATTAGTTGTGAGAATCTGAGTTCTAGTTTTTATTTTGCAGGTTATGAATTTTGTATTTCCTTTATTTACATATTTACATTTTGCTATTACAGATGGTATTACAGCATTCTTCTACACTAAGTATGATTAAAAACACAAAGTTTTTGTCCCCACACATACATATGACCCATGTGCATGTTGTTCATTTTTCAAAAAAAATATCTTAACGATTTAGATTTTCCGATTCCAGTAAAGATAGGAAGTTTAACAAACACGACATTTAGTGGATCTAAAGACGAAAATTAACTGCCATTAACCTGTTTTGAAAATTCACGCAATTTAATTTTCTATGAAACCATACATTAATATTTCGACCTTTTCTTAAAATGAAATAACAAATTAAATTTAATGCTGTATTTACTATGTTTAATTTATTTAACGCATACTAGAGTTTTGGTATTTTGAGGTTTAGTATTCCAAATTTACAATAATGATTTAATTTTAACGGTTGGTCGAAAAAAGTGTTTTGTTCGGATATGTAAAATTTTTACCCCTTTAGCGATTTTCTTTTATTTCTAATCAGTCTCAAATATAATTTTCACAATAAAGCTCTACACCACTAAATATCTACTAAAATCTAAAAATTTTACAAAAAAAGGAATTCTGCATCTTATGTTTTGCTTTATTTTAATAAAAAGTAAAATATGTTTATTTTTCCACAATGAAAAATCACACTTTATGAAAACCCTATGTTAAACAAATTCGTCTACTTTTAACCCACCATGTACAAAGAAGATGTAAATTTCTACACAATTATGCTCATTCCATGTGTATGAATCTATTGGAATCAAAGATAAAATGCTGGTCTACACAAGAACTGATTTGTTTAGTAGAATGTTTAAACTGTAAATTAATTTAATTAAATGTGTGTGTCGCTTCAACGTTGACACAGTTTTCCACATAGACAACAACATACTGCTAAGTGCTTACATCTGAAGTTTGTGATATTTGTAGAACTTGATTTGACATATCTCACTCACACGTCATTATGATGGAAATGTGCTAAATTATGTGGACAAGCTTTTTCCAAGTTAAGGCTTATAATTGAAACGATAAACACTAAATTGCAAATAGCGTATGAAGGAGTTAAGTAGGCAGTATGTAGTTAAAGTAGGTTAATTAGGTATGTAGGTACTGATTATCCTTTTCAAAGGTCGAACAGCCATGAAACAATATAACGCAAAAAAAAGCCAATCAAGTGCGGTTTTTTTAAATGTGGACAGTCTTATACAAAAAAACAACAAATTAATAGGCCTATTGTTATAAGTTATTGTAATAACTTAATAAGTTGTTTGAGGTTATAAAATAAATATAAGTACAATCTGTAATCACCAATATATTCATTTAAACAAATTTAAAGAAGATATATACTCATTCGTTTGACTTCGATAACATTCGTTCATCATTGAATAACATATAAACATATTAGATTTTTAATTTCTTCACTATGCTAGGGCCTATTAATTATTAAATAATTTTAAATATCAGTATGATATATAAAGCAACTAAAAGATAATATTTCTATCTTTATTTTCATCTAATATTAATGTATATAAATACAAAATTATAAAAAATAGGCCTTAATTTTTATAAAAGCATATCTAAATAATCCTTATAATTCAACACATTTACCGAGATAAAAATCCTTCATCACAGTTAGGTAGGAATACATAAAGTTTTTTATTTTTAAATAGTATTCTTTTCAGAGAATAGAAACCAAAGTTGTGTTACTGTTTTCTACCTACCATTCAATTAAAGTGACTACGACAAAATGAAACGAATGAAAAAGATATAAGTAAAATTAGGGTAACGTTTCTTTAAGTTGTTGGCGAATATAATTACATGGTAGGAGTCAACATGGCTGATAGGCTCTGAACTGAGTATGGAATTGAAAGAAGGTGTAGCAAATGGGGGCATAGGTTGTTTGTAGGGGTTGGTAAAAATAAAAACGCTCAATATTGTAATATTGAAAACAACAATGGAATTCAGTAACACTTATGCATTGTTACATTTACTCAACCTAAAAATAGTAACAAGAAAAAAAATGTCTTAGTAATAAAGAAGGAGAAAGTAAACCTGAGTTCCAAAATATATTATATTAGAAAAGAAAGGAGTAAGGTACGGTAGCCTGTTTTGCTTCTGAAAGAGGGTTTTGTGAACCATGCAGTCTGAACAAGGTTTAATTGCGACTATATAAAACAAAAGCAAAAAAAGGGTATGCACTATGCAGCACTGCCGAATTATATACAGCTGAATTTCCTTATCAGGGAAATCATTTATCGGGAGCTTCCTGTAAGTTTTGTTCCTTGTTGCGGAAACTGTATAAAAAATATCATTGCACAACAATATGCACAATATCATTGCACAATATCATTGCAGTAAATTTAATTGCCATTCAAATAATATAACTCACAAATTGTACTGGATCTTACGAGTGGTAGAAATTGCTCAATTACCTTACATGGATAATGAATAAATAATTTATCGGGAGTTTCCTGTGAATTTTTTTCTTTGTTCCGGGAACTGTATCAAAAAGAAACTGTGTTTGAGTGGGTACCTGGATGGTTTATATTCACAATTAATTGTACGCCGGTAGATGGCGCTGCGATCAGTTCTAGGAATTTTGTTTCTTTGTCCTCTGTAGACTCAAGTAATATTTGACCGATTTCACTAAAAAATTCACACTTTATCCATAGCATTGCCACTAGTGTTTAGACGTTACAGGAAATTCAGTCTTAGGTATTGAAATGGAGTTGCTACCCCTATACAATAAATATAAATTAAACTAACATCCTACTATAAAGCTAAAATTATATAATATATTATAATACTAATTTCAAGGAATATACAAAACTATTTAGAATATGACTACTGTAAGACTTCTATGTAAGTTATTCTGTTTTCAAGGTGTTTTGAATTGTAATATTTTAAAGTTTTGGGGGCTCCCCCTTCTTACGGATCAAATTTTAGCTTGGCATGTGGGCTAACGACAAATGAATCTAGGTTGAAATAATTACAGAACTGGTCACAATATTGTTTGTTATATTCTTAAAATTTTCAAATAATTTCTACAGTAAATAATTCAATAAGATGCAAATTATAAAACAATTAAAAGTTGAAATAATTGAGTCTTATCTTGAATCTACTCCTGTTCAACAGTGATATCTAAATGAATGCTTTAAAACATTAACACATCTGTAATTTAACTCATTATTAATTAATTACTAATTAATTTACCTTGTTTGTGAGGTGATACTGCCGAACAATCCTTAAATTTAAGGATAATAAAATCATTATTAATATGATTGAAATTTATAAAACATAGTGAATTTTTTATTGAATAGTAACGCTTTAAATTGAATTGAAATACAAATTACCTACTGGTTTCTCAGCTAAATTATTTACAAATCTACCTAATGATATCCGAACCAATTCTAACAGCTCATATTCCAATGTTTGACGCATCTGTGTAAACTCGCGTGTTTCTGTCTTCTTTGAAATGTGATAGCAATGGCGGATTGGTTAATATTGTTTTTATTTCTTCAAAAGCTTTGTTACAATTTGCTGTCCAAACTATTTTAGAGTTGTTTTGTTGTTGGTTTTTGAGAAGTTCTGTTAAAGGGTGTGTAATTTTTGCGTAGTCTTTTATAAATTTTCTGAAGAAACCTGAGACTTCTAGAAAGGCCCTTTTGTTTCGTAATGTTTTTGGTTGTGTAAAGTTTAATATTGGTTGTATGTTTGATTGTAAAGGCTCAATTCCTTCAGTTGAGACCTTGTGACCTAATATTTCAATTTCTTTATAGAAAAATTTTAATTTTTTTTTGTGTTTAATTTTAAATTTGCTATGTCTAATTCATTTAAAATGACTTTTAGGTTAATTAGTTTATCCTCAAATGTTGGTGCAAATACAATAGTATCATCCAAGTAAGAAAGGCTTTTTGAAAATAGGTGTTTTGCCAAAATTTTGTTTAGATTTTTCTGAAATATTCCAGTTGAAACCTTCAGTCCCTGAGGGAGTCTGGTAAATCGTAGCATTCTGTCTTGTGTTCTAATCGTTAACAGTGGTTTACTTTCTTCATGAACTTGTAATTGGAAGAAGGCATTTTTCAAATCTAGTTTTGTAAAGTATTGTGAGTTAGTTAAGCAACTGAACATTAGTTGCAAACTTGGTATGGGGAAATTTTCGTTTTTTATTTGTTCATTAACTTTCCTAAAATCTGCTATTAGCCTGTGTGTATTATCCTGATTTTTAACTATAAATGCTGGTGACGCATATTCTGTAAAATTTGGGCATTCTTCTAAAATTCCTGCCTTAACTAAGTTGTCTAATTCTTGGTTTAATATTTCTCTTTCCTAGTTGCTTTGTCGGTAGGGTGGTACAATTATCCCTGAATTTCCTGAGATAGTCTGTATTTTTACTGGTTTTATGTTGGCTGGTGTTAGGTCCCTGGCCTCTGTTGTGAATATATGTTTATATTTTTTTTATTATTTCTATAACTTGTCTGTGTTGTGTCTCGGTAAAATTTTCGCTAATCTGAAATTGCACTCAATTTTTATCATAAATCTGTTCTTTATTGTAGTGTAGGCTGTGTGGGTGTGATTTTTTTGTTAAATTTGTTTGGAATGTGTGTCTCCTCATTACTTTTATTTATGTGGCTTATAAATGTTCTTTGAAGTAGCGTCTGTGGTCTTTTTGACGCGTTATATATATATGAACATAGAATTTATTATCTTGTTGCGAAATATAAGCATGAATTTGCCTTTGTTCCCTTAAGTGCCTATCCGTTTCAAAATTCATTGAATTATCATAATTTTCTATTTCTTTAACGCATAAGCTTTGTTCTGATCCTATCTTAATTTGTTCCACGGATCTTATTTCTGGGCCCCTTAATATTTTGTGATTTGTTATTAAACGTATATTTTTCAAATTTTCTATCCACGATTCATTCATATTTATTATACATTCTTGGTTATTTGCTTTGAGGGTTATTTTCTTTGTACTGTAGTCTATTTTAGCTAGATTTGCTAGCAGAAAGTTATTGCCTAGTATCATTTTTGCATTTATCCCAGATGCAACATAAAATTTATTTGTGAAATTTATATTATTTATTTTAAATGGTAATGTTATCTCTCCATGGATCTTTCGATTATTGTTTGTGGCAGATTTTATTATTGTGCTTGTTCGACGTGTTAATAGTTTTTTCGTTACTAGGTTATAATTACAGATGGATACATTTGCTCCTGAGTCTATGATTGTTTCAATGTTTTGTTCATCTAATGTCTCAAATATTATTATATCTATTGTGCAAACTCTTGAATTTTCAGATTTGTTTAAAAATAGGGTATTATATACATCCCATGTTACATCATTTTCCGATTTCCTGGCTTTAGGTACACCATTTTGGTGTAAATAGTGTTTGTACGAATTATTATATTCATTCAAATCATTCTGTGTTTGTACTGTCTGTAATATTTGAATTACATCAAGTCTTTGACAGTCTGTTTTCTGACCTACATTAGTTGCAGGAATATCGCTGACTATGCGTTTTACAATTTGAGAGTTAAGCTACGGCTTATACTTGTACGATCAGATCAGAGCAGAGCGGAGCCGAATTTTTCCTTAGGTATTATTTCTGTGTATTTAAATAGGGGGGGG
>JAGFPH010013015.1:8925-27924 GCA_018207615.1 Philaenus spumarius
AAAATAATTGGTCAATGTTAACCAAACTCCGTAAACATATACTATAGGTAAGTGCATTAATTATATAAATTTTTAAAGAAATTCGTGGAATGCTGCTTTGAGAAAATTAGTCTTGTATATGCTTTAAAAGTCGGAAATCTCGCTAAATACAATAAATTTTATAAAGACTTGTATTGAACAAAATAATTGGTCAATGTTAACCAAACTCCAAAAACATATAACATAGGTAAGTGTATTAATTATATAAATTTTTAAAGAAATTTGTGGAATGCTGCTTTGAGAAAATTAGCCTTTTTTTCTGCTTCAAAAGTCGGCAATCTCGCGAAATACAATACATTTTTTAAAGACTTGTATTGAACAAAATAATTGGTCAATGTTAACCAAACTCCATAAACATATAATATAGGTAAGTGTATTAATTATATAAATTTTTAAAGAAATTCGTGGAATGCTGCTTTGAGAAAATTAGCCTTGTATATGCTTTAAAAGTATTAAATCTCGCGAAATACAATACATTTTATAAAGACTTGTATTGAACAAAATAATTGGTCAATGTTAACCAAACTCCAAAAACATATAATATAGGTAAGTGTATTAATTATATAAATTTTTAAAGAAATTCGTGGAATGCTGCTTTGAGAAAATTAGCCTTTTTTCTGCTTCAAAAGTCGGAAATCTCGCGAAATACAATAAACTAGCTGACCCGTGCGAATATTTCGCAAGTTCGGAGTAGGCTTACATTTACCTGATTTAACACGTTGATTTAATTCTGTTAATTAAGTTTATTTATTTACATTTATTAGTTTATAAATATTAGTTTCAATATACAATCTCACAGTGTAAACAATCTAACTAACAGCTGTCATGCTAGTCAAACAGATGGTTAATAGATGGCGCCATTCATTAGGAACATACAGAGTATAATATAAAAGTTTTTTAAATCAATTTTTGTTATTAAAACATGAATTTTAAGCTGTTTGTCTATTTTTCCGGTGTAGCTGTAAAGGAAAGCTTTAAAACGATTCCTCATTCATGTAATTTGATGATGTATTAAGGAAGTTATGGCGTACCGACAAAAAAATGGCCTTGAGAAATAATATATGTGATTTTTTAATTTTTTTGTGAAAATCCTCGAAAATGTAGAAATAATGACGTAGAATTTGAAGCAACAGAAAACGAACAGTTTGATACAGAAATTGAAAAAAAAATTATTAAAACTATTGCAAAAATAGCTTAATTTTTAAAGTGTTTAATGATATATATTTGGACTTAATACAAAATAAAAATTATAATAGTTCTAATACTGCTAGTGAAAACAATCCGTATTATTTGAAATTATTTTTTGTTGAAGTTATATTAAAAAAGTACATGCCTTATTGCGTTCTGTGGACGGGAATTATGTTAAAAGGGAAAAATGTTTTAAGGGTTAGCAATGCTGTCGTGGAAAATTGGTTTCATCAAGTTAAATCGGAACTTTTTAATATCGATTCAAAATTAAAAACAGGTATATTTGTAGATACTCTTGTTGGTAGAATTTCTGTTATTTGTAAAACATTAGAATTAAACATACCAAACAAATCATTAAATCATGGAAAACCAATAAAAATACAATTCGGACAACTCTTAAGGATTCAATGTTTATAGATGAAAGTATGGCTAGTACCGATAATAGTAAGGAGGACGAAATTGATCCAGACAGTAAATTAGGGGAGGAAATTTGGAAAAGAAGAATTTGTAACCTTCATTCTTATTTTAAAACAAAAAACCATATTAAATTATTTAATGTGCCTAACACTACAAAATCAGCCAAACCTAATGACCATCACTCGACTCAAAAGTAAAGCTACTGCAAAACCAAAATTGTTAGAATGCAAGAAATGATTAAATGTAAAACTAATATAAAAGTTGTTTTCACTTGTAATTACGGGACAAAACTGCTATTGGATGATTTAAAGTCTTTAAATAATTGTGACTGGTTGATAGGCGTAGCAATTGATAAATGTATCCATTCTTTTTTAACACAAACCACCATGAGAGTACACTATGTTCAAGCGAGTGTATCTGGTAAAATTTTAAAAGAAGATTTTTAAAGGATTGTTACATAAACAATATTAAATTTCATGATATAGACATATTAATATAAAAAAATCATATTGACATGATTTGCCAGTAAATATAAAAAATTTCCATTGGGCTGTATTAATGGCTGTTTTGAATGAAGCTTTGTATGAAGCCTAGACCCAGCTCGCAATTTAAAACATATTCAGGAACATTACCTTACCGAATTCATAAAATTTTTAAAGCGTAGAAATTCTCTCTCTTTGGATATCGGGTTGGACAGTTGGAAAACAAAACATAATTCATACCCCGTTCAAACAGATTCTTTAACTGCGGCGCTTACGTAGTTTGTTATGTCACTATGTTCATTAAATATGAAATGAAATTAAATATCTTTATTAGTCAAATATTTACATATATACATGTCAGATTACAATTTTAAAAGAAAAACTTAGACTAATAAAGTCAGACCCCGAGGTTTATAGAAAACCTGTTTGGGGTGATACACATGCAACTTAAAAATTTAAAAGACAAGAGCTAGAGAGAGAGGTAGCGGCTGATCGGTTACATTTAACAATTTACCGAACTTTATTAAAATATATTCTTCTCTCAAAATGGAAGAACGAACAAAATACAAAGGCTACTTATTATTTATACGGGACAAATAATTATTACAAATAATAATAATTATAACAAAATAAGAAATATATACCTTAGTTAACATAAGAAACAGAAAAACAGAAATCCTACCCTAACAATTAAATATTCTTGCACCTAACAATAAAACAACACGAACATATTCCTTATAAAACATATCTTATTCTAAACAGTCATAAAACATGGAAATATTGTTATGAAACAGAAGATATGTTTTTAACAATCTTAAGAATTTACTTAACTTGTTAACAATTTTAATTTGATGGGCAAGTAATTATAAAACTTCGGAGCAAGATAGCTGAAACATTTTTTATATAAGGTAAGCTTGGGACATACGCATTCAATCTATTTCTAAGGATTGCAGTAGGGTTTCGAATATCTTCTCGTTGTTTGTTACCTTTATTATAATAACCTTTTAATACCTTAAAAATATACAAATTCTTTATAGGTAGAATCTCAAGTTTACTATATATAGACAAAGCATGTTCCAATTTTGATTTATTATGTATAATACGAATAAATGAGTTTTGTTGAACAACAATTGCTTTCATTGTAGTGCCTCCCCATAAGGTTAAAGCATACTCTAACTTCGAATTTACAAAGGCAAAGTACAATGTTCGTAATAGGTTCTGACTACAAAAGGGTTTCTAAGTAAATAGAAAATTCTTGTGTATTTAATAACCTTATTTTGTATGTAATTTATGTGAATCTTCCAACTTAGCCTGCTGTCAACAAATAATCCTAAGTATTTAATTTCATCTACAAGAACAATGGGCAAACAGTTGCAGTTTGGTGATGTACAATTAACTTCATGGTATTTGAGCGATAAGTTTACACGTTTTTTATTATTTAAGTTAAAAATTAACGCTTGGGTTTTAGGGCTAATTAGCAACAAATTGGGTTTTAGCTAATTGGGTTGGCAATTGCCAAACAATTATCGGTAAACCAAAGTCTAAGTAAATTAATATCGTTTTGCATACTGTTTTGTAAATCTTGAAGAGTTCTAGAGCTGTAAAAAAGTGAAGTATTATCCGCGAATGATGTTAACATTACTTTAAAGATACCGTCACATAAACTATTTACATATATAAGGAACAATATCCATGATAACACAGATCCTTGGGGAATTCCATAGATTATTTCAACTTCCTCACTGAGTTTATCTCCGACCTTCACTCTCTGCTTCCTTCCAGAAAGATAAGATAAAAACAATTCATATGCTACTAATCTTATCCCTGCTTTATACATCTTATCTAGGAGAATAGTGCGATCTACTGTGTCGAAAGCTTTCATCACGTCCACGAAAATTCCAGCACTAAAATCACCGTCGTTCATTCCTTCATACACCTTCTCAAAGAAATCCAAAAGGGCATTTTCAGTATTCGTCTTTTTTTGAAATCCATATTGATTTTTACTAAAGAAACCTTCTTTCTCTAAAAAATTTACCAATCGAGATTTTAATATTTTTTCAAGTATCTTAGAAAAGATTGAAAGCAACGCAATCGGTCTATAATTACTAGGGCATTGTTTATCTGATTTTTATACAGAGGTACGACAATAGCATTTTTTAAATCCCTTGGGAATTCACCTGAGCACATGCTAAAATTAATAAGATAAACGAGGTGTTCAATTATATTTTCTGCAATACCTTTAACAATAACCGGTGTTACTGAGTCATACCCCGGAGCTTTGCGAGCACTAAGAGTATTAATAATATTTTGACTCTCGGTACAGTTAGCAGGGTATAAAAATAGTGAATTTTTAAAATATTTGTCTTTACCAAAATCTAAATTAATTCTTGCATTTCTAATAAACGTTTTATGTCTGTCTATACTCAATCGTAAGTCATAAGCTACTGAACTAAAAAAATTGTTAAATATATTCGCTACTATTTTAGGATCGGATTCTACACTGCCGTCAGTATCTCTTACACTTAACTGAGTTAATGGACTCGTTTTGCTTCTTACATAACGGTCTTTTAACAGCACATTAAGTGGTTCTTTCAAGCAATTCTTATATAATGCATTTTTAGTGTTTAATTTAATCATCAACTCCTCAGTCATCCACGGTTTCAGTTTTTTTTTATTTTTTTTAGGTTTGGCAATCTAAAAGATGATTGAATGCATGATTCCAAATTTTTTGAAAAGTGAGAATAAGCGATTGAGACTGTGGACGATGTATACATTACCCTACAGTCAACATCCCTTAAAGCTTTGTTTAATATCTTAAAATCGATAATCCGTTTACCAATATTAATTCCAAGCCTATTGAATCCTCGATCATGTTTAATACTTAAAGAAGTCATAAAATGATCAGTAACCTGGGAATCGATAACCCATGTTATAATTTTATTTTCTAAGTTAATATTCCATCTGACAAACACATGATCAATTAGAGAAAATGAATTATTTTTAATTCTCGTCGGTCCTTTAACCTTACTTACGAGACCATGATTAGCCATAACCATAAAATAGTTATTAACACAAGTTGTAGCTTCCAACAACTTTATATTTATGTATCCACAAATTATCAGATTTTTATTTTTAATTAAGTGTAAATAATTATATAATTCAAAAGCAATTGGGGCTAAACTCTTGTAATCTATAAATTCCTAGTATTTCTACAAATATGTTATCTGCCAGTGTTGTCTTGAGATGGACACAATCAGCTGTAACTATAATGGGATCCTTCAATACTCTAATACAGGAAAGATATTAAGCCACAAATATTAATGTACCTCCTGATCTTTGTAAACAATTACATTTAGAATAAGAGACATAACCAGGCAAATTATACATATTCGATTCAATTTCATCAACATATAAAGAAATTCCGTTAGATGTTGATATCAATAGGTTTCGCAGTGCATTACGATTACGTTGTATTGATTATAAATTAAATAGTGGGTTATATCTAGACCCAGAGTTTTACACAAAAGAAAAATTACACAATTTTGTAGTCGCCTTAATAATTGGGATGTGCTAAATACGGAGTACGAAACATTCCCTGGATGTAACTGGCTAAGTAGTTTTATTATTGATCCATGCATTTCAATCTTTGTAAAGTGTAACATTGGCAAAAATATAAAAGTAGTTTCGAGTGAAAAATGTAAAATTGCTTTGGAAACCAAATTTGTTTCTACATTTTCCTTGGTAAAAGATAACTTAACGAAATACAATTTAATAGTTATGCCTTACAACTTAAACAATGTTCACTGGTGTTTGTTCGTCGTTAAAATTACTTTGATGCAAAATTTTCACTTTGATCCTTTTCATAACAATTATGAAAAACATATTGCAAAGTCGCATAGACTCATATCTTTTTTTAAATGAAGAAACACAATGACAGATGACAATATCGATATAGAACATTTTCAAATAAATAATCACGTTTATCCTTTACAATCGGACGGAAATAATTGCGGAGTATTTGTCTTATATTTTGCTAACCAAATAATAGAAAACAAACCCATTTCTTGTTTTGATTCTCAACTGTTTAGGCGCCAACTTCAGGTATGTATTTTGAAAAATTCGGACAATGTTTGTGATCGTTGTTTAGTTTGCGGCAAACGCGACTTAAAAGAAACACCTTGGTGTCAATGTTTAACTTGTGATAGGTGGATATATTATTCTCCTTGTTTAATGTACGAGAAAAAACATTTGAAGAAATTTCATCTACCTCCTATATTTTAGAATGTTTTTTTATGTAAACACAGTTCAGTTGGGCACGGATAGAATGATTCGGTTGTTTGCAATACATAAAATAATCAAAGGAATACATACAATATAATATGTTAAGATGGTTACCCAATGCATCTGGATGCCCGAGCTTATTGGAGTCTTTGGTAATCTTTATGGCGTAATTTGGTATTGCATACAAGTATATTATGTATTATATATATTTTGTTAAGGTTAGCTTTGATTATTGTAATTCACAAGATAAGTTATGTAAGATAGCATGTTTGTTTTAGATTGTGCATGGGGAACAGTATTAAAATTTGTATAAATATATATATATATATACATATCTATTTTTTCATGATAAAATTTTAAAAAAAAATGTTATTGCATGGATAAAAATTGGTCACTTTAAAAACGGTAGTTGGTGGTCGAACTTCTCCAATTGCACTTTAATACATTACATTATGTTTAATGTTAATACATTTATCATGTGCATGATGTAAAGGATTATAATTTAAATCATTAAATAAGACCCAATAAATATATAGGTATATAATATATTCATATAAGATAGAATTTAAAAAAATATTCATTTTACATAAAGATATAAATATTCATTTTGTTATTAAGTCTGGTCATTCCGTCATTGCACTTGTACAATGTCATTTGCACTTGTCATTGCACTTGTACGTCTTTATACGTTAAAAAGGTTACAGTACCCAATAAATCAAGATGCCCGAGCCGTATTGGAGTCTTGGGTAATCTTTATGGGTATTACATAAACAATATATTATACATTTTGTTATTAAGTCTGGCCATTGTACTTGTCATTATATGTTAAAAAGGTTACCCAATACATCTAGATGCCCGGGCTGTATTAATTGGGGTCTTGGGTATTGAAACATGTATTATATTTCGCGAGATTTCCGACTTTTGAAGCATATACAAAGCTAATTTTCTCAAAGCAGCATTCGACGAATTTCTTTAAAAATTTATATAATTAATTCACTTACCTATATTATATGTTTACGGAGTTTGGTTAACATTGACCAATTATTTTGTTCAATACACGTCTTTAAAAAATGTATTGTATTTCGCGAGATTGCCGACTTTTGAAGCATATATACAAGGCTAATTTTCTCAAAGCAGCATTCGACGAATTTCTTTAAAAAATTGTGTAATTAATACACTTACCTAAGGTATACGTTTACGGAGTTTGGTTAACATTGACCAATTATTTTGTTCAATACATGTCTTTAAAAAATGTATTGTATTTCGCGAGATTTTCGAATTTTGAAGCATATACAAGGCTAATTTGCTCAAAGCAGCATTCGACGAATTTCTTTAAAAATTTATATAATTAATACACTTACCTATATTATAGGTTTACGGAGTTTGGTTAACATTGGCCAATTATTTTGTTCAATAACAGTCTTTGAAAAATGTATTGCATTTCTCGCGATTTCCGACTTTGAAGCATATTATAAGCTAATTTTCCCAAAGAAGCATTCCACGAACTTCTTTAAATATTTATATAATTAATATACTTACCTGTAGTATATATTTATGGAGTTTGGTTAACATTGAGCAATCACTTTGTTCGATACAAGTCTTTAAAAAAGGCGCGATTTTTGATTTTTTAAGCATATTCAAGGCTAATTTTCTCATAGAAGCATTTCAAGAATGTATTAAAAAAATTATTTAATACGTACAATTACCTATAGTACATGTTTACCAAGTTTGGTTAATATTGATCAATTATTTTGTTCAGTACAAGTGTTTAAAGAATTTATGTAATTCCGCGAGATTTTCGCATATTTAAGGCTAATTTTCTCAGAGATTTTTCCTAATTTCTCAGGCTAATTTCCTCGAATTCCTTTAAAAAATGATGCAATACAAAAAATTACCTACATTAATATGTTTACCAAGTTTGGTTAATATTGAGTAATTATTTTGTTCAATACAACAGCTTAAAGAAAGTGTTTAATTTCGCGAGATTTTCGACTTATGGCGCAACTTTAACGCTAATTATTGAAGTTTTACACATGCATTATTGAAGTTTTTATTAATCTTTATAAATATTGTACTCATACATATTAAAAATTACTTTATACTAATATTTTATTAAATATAGGAAAAACATAACGACAGGATACATGTTTTTTTAATGGTTTGTAGCGGTGTAGGGTTAGCGTAGGGCTGGCGTAGGGCTAAGTTCAAGGCGCCATTGAAATAGACTGACTTCGCATAATTGTGGCGTATTATATATTGTAATTGAGTGTTTAAAAAATATTTAATAAAAAAAGTAGTAATTTTATATAAAAACAGGTTTTTTATGTACATTTTTAAGCAAAAGCAAGATGTATTTTAAAGACTCTTTCGGGACCTTGGCTCTTTTTTTTTTAATGACTCAAAATCGGGTTTCCCCTACCCCAAAAAATATAAAACGATACCACACACTGTGTTTCTAAAATGTTGACCTAAAAACGTTATCCCGATGTCCTACGACTCTTTAACTGTGAAAATCGGGTTTGCGCTATAAAAAAATCTATAAAACAATACCGCAAACTGTATTTTCAAAATATTAACTGTTAAAATATGAAACTGACGATGTCCAACCTGAGTCAGCAAATAACGCCACCCAGCATGAGGAAGAAGAGCCTCAACCGGGACCACCAAAACGAACGAAATTTTTAATATTTCTAGTGTCTATTTAATTGTGTTATTAAGCTTGTCCTACTGCATGTGTTGTTGTGAAGCAGTGTAGTTCTGGAAAATATCTGGGTACTTTTGTTGATAGTAATTTAAACTTGAAAACTCATATTTTACACTTGAAGGGTAAATAGTGTTCTTAGATTATTTTTCTTCTTGAAGGGAGTTTGTACCCAAAATATTTTACAAGTGTATTTTGCTTTATTCCATAGTAGAATATAATATGGAATCGTTTTGTGGGGTGGTACTTGCCAAATTAATATAAAAACGGTCTCTATACTTCAAAAGTAGAGTTATACAGCGAAAATCAAAAACTGAACATTCTCAACCTCTTTTTGTGGAACTCGGGATATTGCCAATAAAGTATATGTATATTTATAAGGTATTGTAGCTGTTTTATGTAAGAAGCAGTAATATTCCAAGTAGGGCTAACGATTATAAGGTAAAACCTAGAAATTCGTCAAATTTAAAGATTAGAAAACCAAAATATTACTTTTTCACTAAAACTTTTGAGTTCATCACACCCAGAACATTTAATCAGTTACCAAATTATATTAAATACAGTTTATACAAAAATAGTTTTCTAAACACATTTAGGAAGTGGTTGCTTGAACTGCCACTGTTTATTTCCTTTTAGAAGTTATTATATAGTCCAAATTATACCCATCGTTTTAATTTTGAAGTTCATTTCTTGATATAAATGTTTTAAATTTTATGACCGTCACTTATTAGGTAATATTTTAAGAATAATTTTAAGTACTATGTTCGCTCGAATTCTGTTATCTATTTTTTGTTCATTTTTGTTCGGCAATCCTATACACAAGCCTAGCCTTAGATGTGCCTTTTGTTGTCTCCTTTTTTATTTGCGGTTATGCATGTTAAAGTGCGTATGCATTTGTATATTAATGTAGTTGGCTTTATGTTTTTGTATACAATGGTTAATGTTTTTTTTTTTTTATTATAAATTGTAATTTGTTTATGTATGTAGATATAAGTGTTTTTATGTGTTGTATTCCAGTTATAAGCAATTTTAAGTTTTGCTTTATTTGCAAGGACACTATAAGCTATTAGTTTTCTATTTTTAATCATAGACCTAATTACATCTTATTGTAATATTTTGTTAAAGTTTGTCTTTTTTTTACAACTTGTTTAGTCTTTTCATATTTTTGTGTATAACTTGTTTAGTTATTAATTATTATTTGTGAATCTATATTGAAAAAAGGAACAATCAATTTTTAATTTCAATTTAAAAAAATATTGTAAACATTCCTTTAAATTAGTATAATTCTTAAACTTATGTGTAACGTTGGAAATAAAAATAAATAAATAAGTAGTAACTTTCCTGTATTTTAAGTTGTCAATAACATTATTTTTTATAAGTACTATACTTACTTAACTGCCTCTTTCCCGATAACTTTGGTATAATATGGATATACAAGTATATACAATAGTCTACTGCGTTTAGATAAAGGTCTTCAAGCATTCAACTATAAGTAGGGAACAAGAAACCAGCAGTACAGGTAAAAGTCATGAATAATTATTTCGATTTTACAATTTTCAAAAAAATCCTCAAAACAATTTCCAGACGAATTCATATGACATACCTAAGCCTCAGAATGAAGAAAAATAGCGAAAACCCCTATAGTGTAAATTTAAGGTTTTCCAAAATTTTACTTTATGAGTTGAAAAAATTTCAAAATTTTCCCACTTTAGAAAAATCGGTGCTTTTTGAACTCATGGATTGATGCGCTACAACTTTTAGGGAGAGGAGTATTGATAAAATTTGTTGTTGGAAAGTTACAGCACATTGAAAATGGGTAAAACACAGTTTTTGGCAAAGTTGGAAAAATTTGGTGTTTTTTGGATCCCCATAAAAATCGAACTACTGGACCGATTTTGCACTTTGTTTTTTTAATCGACGCGAAATTTTGTCTTCATTAATTTACTAAAGCACTATTGTTTACAAAATATACAGTTTTCGAGTATAAGCAAAAACTGGGAAAAGTCCGAAAATTTCGAGGTTTTTTGCCCCCCAAAAGTTGTCCCCCCCACTTTCGAGGTCGCAAAATTAGATTTGGCATACCCAAACCATACCAAACGATCCTAGAAAAAAAATCTTTTGCCGCAATTAATGTAAGCTGAACCACTTTTTGATATCTTCAAAAGAAAGTTATACATTTTGTAAGATAAAGTTGTAACCAGAACAGTCCGAAGCCCCCACTTTGAAATTTACTGAGACAGATCATTTGATTTAGACTTAGACCATTCAACAAACATATTGTGCATGCTTATTTATACATACAAATGCATTCACAAACACATACAGAACTTAAACAAATACATTTTTAACTTTTTGAATGCATTTTTAACTGAAATTATGTCTTTCCAAAAAGATATTTCTATCTCTATTTAAAAATATCTGTTAAACATATAAGTTGAAATCCATGTAGGCCTACATCCATACTGTTTATAAAATAATTAAAGTCTTGCACAGATAAAAATTTTCAGTGGAAATAGGATTTTTCAAACCCTAAAAATGGCTAATGGCAGGCATTTTTTGCATTTTGCAAGCATTTTTTTTTAATTCGCCAAATATTGTAATTATATCCCAATACAAAAGTGTGCATTAGCTTTTTTGTAGAAAAAGGTCCAAGAAATTATATATGCAACTAAAAAATTGATCGATGTAAAATTTTTTAAATTATTAACTCAGGAAGCACAAAAGTTTCGGAAAAATCTAACTTTAGTCCTACATAAAAGTAGGCCTATACATAAAAGTAGTAGGCCTAAACATTTTTTGTATTTTTTTTCATAATAAAAAAGTTTTGAAATTTAGTTCTAAATAGAACTGTATAGAAATATATATCAATTTCAAAAACATTTTTCAGAAAACACCAGTTTTTATATACCTACTACAAAACCGCTAATAAAATTAGGCCTATTTTGAAAAATTTACCAGGAATATAAGCTTTAACAAAAAATGAAATGTCATTATAATTGTAGAGAATAAATCATAGAATTGAACTGTAAACTTGAAAATGTTATGTAACCTTATATTTTGTAGTCAGATATAACAGAAAGAAAAATTTGTCTAAACGTCTGAAGAATTTTACCAAAAACCAAAATTCCTATAAATAAAATTGTATAAAAAAACCGGAGACAAATTTTTAATTTTTTTCAAAATATACAAAAGTTTTGTAAATTAATTCTAAGTAGAAATGTATAAAAATATATATCAATTTCAAAAACATTTTTCAGAAAACACCAGTTTTTATGTTACTGCGACAAGACCTTTAATAAAATTAGGCCTGCTTTGAAAAACTAACCAGAAAAATACGCTTTACTCAAAAATGAAATTTTACTGTAAAAAATTGTAGAGAATAAATCATAAAATTTAACTGTAAACCTGAAAATTTTATATAACGTTAAATTTTGGAGTCAAATATTACAGAACGAAAAAAGTTGTCTAAACGTATTTCCTAAATGTTTAGGAAATATATTTGGAAATGAGGTTGGAGAATGTAGCTCGTTGTATAGTTTCCATGCATTGTAATCATTTTGTAACTTTAATTCATATTTAAGTTATTATGGTTTTAAATTTCTTGTATAAGGTTGAAAATGGGTTTGTTTTATTGTTTTGAACCACAAAGATGGAAATGACAACTTATTTCTCTTGAAGCGTAACGCTCGATGATGCGTCAACAATTAATCAAGAGTTTGTAGCTTATATATCATTTCAATAAAACACTCTTTTTAGCACTTCATCACAACAAAGTGATATAAACTCGTTCAAGATTTTAGCTCTTCCAAGATAACCAACTTGACATATTTTTTCTTTAGCACCCATACGTTTCTCTTTTCACCTATCTATTTTTGCGCCATATTTCCATTGTCATTATTGAACTAGGGTTGGCAAAATTATTTTTTATATAGATAATATTATAATTAGTTGTTAAGTAATATACAAAACATAACCAATCAAATAAGTTAATATGTTATTGTATCAACTGAAAAGTAGGCTATAAAACTATTTTATAAGAAAATTATAACTATCTTCCGGTGCCTAGGACTATGGGTGCGACGGCCCCTATGAGGGGGCCTCATACCTGTGTGTGTACAATATGATAGATGTGCCGTAGAATGTTTAAAATAACATCGTATTGCATAAAAATTGGTTTCAATTCGCATACAACCGATTAAACCTGCTTTAATTATTATTATTATTATTATAAATACTCACCGATGTGAAGAAAATCACCAATGACAAAATGATTAATGTAGTAAATGTACATAAAACTATTTTTGTACTCAAAGCTAACTTTTTTGAGCTAGTTTTGATCTTCTCTTTTTCAAAACAATAACACCTCTCTTTGTACGGTGTATTATCAAAGGCGAATCCGTCAAAAAATGTTTCTCCTTCCATAGTGAAACCGAGAGCCAGCCACTGCACTTGCACTGAAGGACGAATTTGTGTAAACTACTGACGTGATGTTACTACCGATGCCATCACGATATGAGAGCATAACATGGGCGGATCCAGCCGGTTTTCAAGGAGGGGGCTGTCTCCTATCCAGGGGGGGGGGATAAAGAATATTTTTTTGGGGAATACGGTGCTTAAAAACGTCTTTTTAGACTATTTCACGATCACCCATTTTGAATAGGAATTAAGGATTACATGCTTTACCCATAAATAAAGTTTTATTATAAGAAATTGTAGGGAATAAACCATAGAATTGATCTGTATACTTGAAAATTTTAAATGGATTTATTCTTAAAACTTATTTCACTAAATTACAGCAACTAATCAAAATTCTCACAAACGTATAGTAGGCCAGACTCTATAGTTCCAGCCAGACAGGAAAAGGTAACGGCTAACGCGCCTAGGGCGTTGAAAATGTACATATTTCACGGAAATACCAAATACCCGAATAGTTCGGAACACTAAACCAGGTTTTCCTTATACTAGTAGTTCTGTGAACAGTAGACCTCGCTCGTTGAAATAACAAATGTGGTTTTAAGCTCAGGTTAAAAATAGTGTGAGAGTAAGGAAGTAAGCACAAGCTTTAGCCAGTGAAACATTATTTTGCAATTCCCGCGATTCCGGGATTTCTAGTACTTGTTTTTTTTCTTTTCTTGAGCTTTAACTGCTAAAGATTTTATTTTAGAGGCATTGTGTTTTATATAGGTTAATAGCTAAAATATATCGCAAATAATAAATGTGATTTTAAGCTCAGGTTAAAAATATAGTGTCAGTAAGGAAGTAAACACAAGGTTTAGCCAGTAAAACATTATTTTGCAATTCCCGCGATTCCGGGATTTCTAGTTCTCGTTTTTTTTTTCTTTTCTTGAGCTTTGCGTAATATAGCTAAAAAATATCACGTTATAGAAGGACAACATAGAATTAAATATTTACATACCGGTACTTAAATAACTAAAGTTAACAATGTATTTACAGTTCCATAACTTCCATATCATATTCCAATATTAGAAATAATGAAAACAAACAATGTTAAAACATCGTGAAAGTGATCTCAACCCATGTACTAACACTTCCCATGGTGTCCAACGGTCATTTTTCTGTAATTTATCACCGAGAGGTTTCATTTGTTTCATCACATTTTGTAATTCAAGTAAAGCTAAGACATATACTTTTATGAAATTTACAATGATAATTTACAAGTATACAGTGTAATTCTTTGATTTATTCTCTACACTTTCTTATTATTTTATGTAATTTTTGGGCAAAATATATATTCTTAAATTACTATTCAAAACAGGCTTAGTTTTGTTAGCAGTCTTGCAGTAGGAACATAAAAACTGGTATTTTCAAAATAAGAAATCTGAAATTGATAAATATTTTTATACAATTCTATGTATAACTAAATTACGAAACGTTTTTACATTTATTAAAAATTTTTTTACTATTTTTTATGTAGGCCTAAATTTGAACTTTCTCCTTTCGTTACTGACCATGCTTGTTTGTTGAGCTAATAACTTTGTTAATTTTACTTCAATCGTTTTTTTACAGGCATATATGAATTCTTTGAACCTTTATGTACAAAAAAGCTACGGAACACTTTTGAATTGGTTTAGAATAAACGTATAAAAACATGGTTGAAATAAAAAAACTTGGACAATTTTTAACAAATTTGAAGTTTACGGCCATTTTGTGAGCTTACCGTTAGAGATACGGGAAAACATCAAGAATACAATTTTGTTGAAAATCTAATTTGCTACCCGCAAAATATTGTTAGTTTTTAAATTCGACTTACGGTTAGCCACATACTGGCTTTGGAAAAAAGCTTACACTGAGAGAAACGGTCCGGTCCCCATTTTTATTTTATTTTATTGGTTAAAAATCAATAATGAAATAAACCGTATATATACATGGCTCGACCTAGGAATAAGGAACATTCATGCAAAAAATCATAAAAATCGGTCAAAGCGTTTGGCCGTAATCGTGAGACACACAGACGAAATGCCGAACGGTCGAGTTTAAACGGAGACCTCGCTTCGCTCGGTCAATTAAACTAAGATATAGAACTTGCACTTCAAATCGATATAAAAATTATTATACGAATGCTGTATATAGTTTTGTAATAGATACATCAATTGCAAAATGTGCTTTCTCATTTTTTGAAAACTGTCCAATTGCAAGGGTTTACAGACAAATTCATATCTAAGAAACTACAAGAGTGACGAATGATTAGAAGATCGTGGTAGAAAGTTAAAATCTTGAAAAATCCTCTGGTGTCCTTATCTTCTTATCAAAACAAATCTGTGTAACGATTATGTGCCTTTAAAATGTGACAAGTTTGAGTCATTTCCTTAAGCTTTCTAGCGTGGCATCAATATTAATTTAGGCAACTACAATTTTACAACGATGATTACATATGTAAATACAATTTTTAGAAAAAATAATGTAGATACAAATATTGAAGTTTAAACCATTTTCTTTCCAACGGTTTTTGTTTTATTGAGATTTGATAATATTTAGTGGGTGAAATATTCGATACAAGTTGTGTTGTCTGACACTACTCAATTGAGCAGTCTGCCACTTAGACGGTTTAACAAAAATATTCTAACCCAAAGGGGGGGCTGCAGCCCCCATAGGCCCCCTGGATCTGCCAGTGGAGCATAAGCTGTATTAAGCGAATCGAGGTTCAAAGACACTTGTACGTTATTTTCTCCGGAATTGAATATTCTATAAGCCAAAGTTTATTGATGACGATTATATTGATAAATTCTTGGAAGTTCAGTAAAAGCAGTGTAATAATTTTTCCTGCAAATCGGAGTCAGATTTGGATTCAATAAGTCCAGTTCCCGAGCCCCTTAAACTAAAAAATATCTAAAACGAAGAGTTCAAGAAATTTCAACGTTATATCCCTCGTAGCCCTTGACATTCACTGAAAAATGGTTTGTGGAGCGATTATATAACTTATCAATTAAGGAAGTTATCGTTGAAAACCTAATCTCATTTTTTCAGAAACAATTTCGGAGCATTGATGAATACCAAATGAACACATATCTCATATCATTAATAGTATATTCTCGTACACTACACACTTACACACTTACTGTATATAAATATTGTATTAGTTAAATAATAATTTATTGTAATTAAACATTTTACAGTATTATTAGGCCCTAAATAATAAATTATGCCCTAAATTATGGTGAATAGATTTTAATTTAATTGCACCATTAAAACTTTTAAAGCTATTTTAAAACAGTTGTTTTTATGTTTTCATAAGGGATGGTTTTAAAGGTTAAAAGAGGTTATACCAGATCATGAATTATGTTCCAGAATTTAGAATAATGTTTATTCTATATACTTGAACGATCTCAAGCGAAAAGAAACTTACATCAATACCTTTCACACTTTTTGTCATAAGGGGTTGTTGTTAATAAGGATTGAAACATTGCAATAAATAATATTATATGAGAAACAATTCATGGATTTTTAGTTTCGTATAAATACATTATTAAAACGTTTCAAGCTGTTGAAAAGTATGTTTTTTTTAAATTGTATCATATAATAACCACCCCGAGGGGTGGTTTGTAAGGGTTGCGTCGTATGGGTAATATATCGTAAACCATGTTCCAGGACATAAAACAATCTTTATTCGACACATTTCAATCTATTAAACATTGAACATACAGTTTTCTATTTTTTGCAACAAGGGATTGTTTTCACCTCTAAAAACAATAACCCCACATCAGGATGAGGTCACTTTTAAATTAGAGGGTAAGACGAGCTTAATTTAACATTTTTATAAATATCGGTCTTTTCCGACATAATTCGGAGGTTATGCCTTATTTTAACCATCATAGACTGCACTTCATCCAGAGTATGGAGGCGACATTTTTTAGATTGTTCTACATTCGACAATT
This sequence comes from Philaenus spumarius, assembly GCA_018207615.1. Lineage (NCBI taxonomy): Eukaryota > Metazoa > Arthropoda > Insecta > Hemiptera > Aphrophoridae > Philaenus > Philaenus spumarius. The sequence continues at coordinate 26,427 of JAGFPH010013015.1, forward strand.
CTAGCCATGAAAATCTTTGTTGAAATCGAGATGGGTTCAACTGGCCCAAAATTCAATCAGGCTAAACACGACAGAAGATCAACTGGCCCAAAGAAATGAATAAAATATAATAGTTTGGGCTAGTTGAGCTTTGGGCTGATTGACCCGCTTATGTTAGCGAAAGGTTCAATCAGCCCAAACTAGCTTGGAGTTCAACCAGCCCAAAACGTAAACAAACAATCTCACACAACGCCCGGTTCACAGCTCACACCTACTCCGAACAAGCATAGGAAAATGTCACGTCCGATTTTTTTAGTAAAACTCTTGTTTCTGTATCTAAACTAAGTATAAATAATAGGTGTTAAATGAGGATCTCTATATATAAAATACAATGTCCCGACTGACGATCAACGCAGAGCCGATTCTATTAAAGCTAGAGACTTGAAATTTGGAAGGTACATCCGTCCAATAATTTAGAGGCGCTTTGAAAGGATTTTGCAAAATTTGGAATTTAAAGGGTAGAAAATGCGAAAATTCATCACTCCCATAAGCAGCCAAGATAAAAAGCTGATTCGTATCAAATTCTTAGAAACAATTCTAGGTGTGGCCTGTTTATATTAAACCAAAATAACGTGTTTTTAATACATTTACATTCTTTATAATAGCAATCAAATTAGCAAATTATAATTAGTTGTAAATTATTTTTCACAACCAAGAACTTATTTGAAGAATCCAGGGGAAAAACGGGCTAACTCTCAAAAACATAAAATTTGACATTTTTACAGATTTGAATTCTACTCTAAAAACTGCACATTTTCCTTTCGTAAGAATTGGCAAAAACAAGCTAAAAGTAAAAAAAAAACTTATTTAAAAATATTCCAGACTTATGAAGAATGGGCTAACCCACACAAACTGTTCTCGCATTGTTTTACAGTTTGTTCAGATGGTCATGAGAGTTATGTTTATGTTTGTTTGTTTAGTGAAGTGAATTTTAGTGTTGTTTGTTAGTTTAGTGAAGTAAATTTTAGTTGTGTGTATTTATGTAAGTATATTGTCACTATTTTGTTCATCATCTTAAAAGACTAGATTGTCTTAGATTACCTTTAATATGAAGGGACATTCTTTCGAAGAATGTGATAAAAATATGGGATTACTGAACATTAAAAGCAGGGTTGAACTATCAAAGGAATGGGCACAATTAATAAGAAGTGCAAGATCGAAAACTGAGCCATTTACTATAGTGAAAGATGACCAAGACATGGTTAGAGACTGGACAAAATTCTTTAAAAACGAACTTAATTATGTAGACTTTTAACGGAACAGATGTTTAAAGAAACCTATACTAAATTTGTGTTGTTTTTAACAGATCCACTCGATATTACTGAACATTAAAAAGCAGGTTTAAACTATCAAAGGAATTGGCAGAATTAATAAAAAGTGCAATATCGAAAACTGAGCCATTTACTGTAGTGGAAGTTGACCAAGACATGGTTAGAGACTGGACAACGTTCTTTAAAAA
>JAGFPH010013016.1:16820-27923 GCA_018207615.1 Philaenus spumarius
CTAATTGTAAATAAGTTGTTGTTAAGTTGTGCAGAGGATTTAAAAAAGGTAGATTCAATTTGTAATGTATTTACCTAAAACAAAGAAATGTGTATTTTTATACTGTACAACACAATTAAATAAACCTTAAATACAAATAACGTTTACTTCATAGAAACTAATTGTAAATAAGTTGTTGATAAGTTGTGCAGAGGATTTAAAAAAAGTAGATTAAATTTTTAATGTAATTACCTAAAACAAAGAAATGTTTATTTTTATACTGTACAACACAATTAAAGAAACCTAAAATACAAATAACGTTTACTTCATAGAAACTAATTGTAAATAAGTTGTTGTTAAGTTGTGCAGAGGATTTAAAAAAAGTAGATTCAATTTGTAACGTATTTACCTAAAACAAAGAAATGTTTATTTTTATACTGTAAAATACAATTAAACAAACCTGCAATACAAATAACGTTTACTTCATAAAAACTAATTGCAAATTAGTTATAAAGGGAAAACAAGAGTAACCTAGGCCTAGGTCCTTTATTAAATACAAATCTTCCAAGTCTGGAAATCTGCTCCATCACTCTGCGAATATAATTTTTCATTGCGAATATTTCATATGTTTTTGTTTACGTATTAAAGGTCTGCTGTAGTGGCGGCCATCTTGGATTTTATCCCATAAGAGCAATGTTAAATTTCAAACCATTTATTTCGTCTATTTTTTATCATAAAATCGTTTGCAAGGTCTCATTTTAAGCACAGTCACAATCCCCATCCGTTTTGCATCTAACATTTTTTAAAAATGATTTTTATTTTTATGTAATAATTTACATTTTGTAAGTACAAAGTTTGAATTTGTTTCCTAACACAATAAAAAATTATTAATGAAAAATTATTTGCAAGCCGGATCCGAAATTTTATAAAGAATGTTCAGTTGTTTTTTCAACACTCAATTCAAAAGATAGACCTATAAAATGGTTTGAAATGAGGTAATGTCAAAGCGTTCAGCTGCAAGAAATTGCACTGTTTAGATAGGGATATAGTGAGAAGCGCTTGAGTTTCCTGTTTCTCGTTTACTGGAGCAGACCCTTGAGGGACTTTTTTTATAACAAGTAATTTAAGTTATTAACTTATCAAGCAATATAAGACTAAGCAATTGCAAGAAATTTCCACTAAACTAAATGATGATCTCTCGTATAAAATTGTGATTAAATGAATATATTAAGTAGGTTCTCCAAGTTGTAAACAGTAGGTGTCCAATAAGAAGGTCTAACACAAAGCGTCTAGGACCAGTTTATGAAACGGTTGTTTGTTTATACACAGCACGTTAACAGTTGCAAAACGATGCATGGTACTGTAGAAATCATCGACTACAGAATTAAATAGACTGGACAAGTCGAACTCAAGAATGAAGCCAGTTTTAGAGTCCTATACTCACACAATATGGCGGAGTCAAATACTCACAGGTCGCAAGTCGCCGGCCGACCACCCGTACACATGTTGCCATATTACCCGCGAAACGAAGCTCGTTTTCTAACTGTTGTATGTAGTGCAGTCATTGAAGCGTTATTGTTCCGAATTTTTTTACTGTGAACCGATTTGCATGACATTTTGGAATTAAGCTCATCTTACCCTTAACTTCAAAAGTGAAAATGATCTGAACTCCGCATCCACCCTGGGGGGTGGTTGCCACCCCTTGCTTGGTGGTGTAAATTGTTTTTTTTCAAATAACCTCAGATATCGATAGAAGGCCTAATTGTAAGAAAAAAATCTTCTATAAAGTTTTAAAAAAAACCCAATACTTTTCAAGTTATTGGCAATTGAATATTCGGAATTTTTCACGTTTTTCATCAGTTTTTTGTAAATATTTCCAAAATTATGGATTTTAACGAAAATTTTATGATGAACAAAATTGTAACAGGTAAAAAATTGAACAAATCGGTTTTTTTATAAAGTGTTCTAAGTGCAATATTAAGCGAGATATTAAAGATCAAAGCCGTTTTTTATTTTGTCTGAAATTTAATCGATGTGTTCAATGCCATCTAGCGGCAAGCAGATACATTTTATGCATTCTAATGAAATAGGGTTTTTTAGTGCTTGAAATAAGCTTTAAAATGAGCACTGTTAAAAGTCTTTTACACGTAAAATGAGTGAGCTGTATTGCAAATAAGAGGAACATCTAATGTTTTTTTTTTTTTTAATAAATGGGTTTCATAAGTGCCATTTCCGTCACTTATTTCATAAATTAATCGTATTCCGTCTAGAATTAACTTTAATATAAAGATTTTGATGGATTTCAGCAGTTTGGCTGCTTTAGGACACATATTTTTCCAAAAAATCACGATTTTAAGGAATATTTTTTTTTCGAATTTTTAAAAAAACCACCTTCTTTTCATAATATCTCAAAAATAATGAAAGATACGTACAAAAGTATAATGATAAAAAATGTAGGTTTTATTTTGAAAAAAAATTTAGTTGTTTTTGTTTTCCTGTCAAACAAAAATTGACGGAGATATGATTGTTTAATTAAAGAGCGCGCGGCAGCGCAATCACAGTCTCTCTTGAGCCCTTTGACCCTTCACCGTTTTAAAATAAAAGATTTTTCACTATATATTGTAATGAAAAAAGTTGTAGCTCTTTTAGTTACCTTTAACAATTTTTTGTATAAGTTGTGATAGCATCAAAATTGAAGGAGTTATGGTCCAAAAACTAGTCGTATTTTTTTCTACTTAGTAAACTGAAAATTTCGGAGTGTGAATATTTGGAGCAAAGTGAAAGTACACAGTAATAGAGACCCAAAACTATTGTCTTATGTATATACATACATATTATGGCACATGTATTTTGGAAACGTAGGCATGAATACATACCAACGTTCATATATGTATATATAAAACATTTGAGTGAAGGTAAAAGTATGTGTATTGCTCGGAGGGGCCAAGAACGAAAAAGCCAGTTGATCAGCTGTGCGTGCTCCGTTTATTCGTTTCGAATTTCTTAAATATATATGCTATACAATGTGACCAGTATATTTCCGCCTGCAAAGGATTGAGCACGTGTTTAATGTAATATTTTTTATGGTTTTTTATGCATTGTCATGCTCTTGTTGCGTTATTTTTTTTAAATGTATTACTAATTCAATCTGGTTCAGTTTTAGACAACTTGTAAGTTTACATTTTATTCAATAAATGGTTATTTGTTACTCTATAATTAAATTATTTTTAAATGTGTAATCATATATATATTTACTGTTTTAATTTAGGGGTAGTTTTAAGGGTTGAAAAGCTTGAGAATATGATAATCATTTTCGAGAATGTGGAATAACATTTAAATCCTTTTCATTTCATCAAACAAAATTTGTTTAAACAATTTTTTATCAAGGGGTTGTTTTTAAGGGTCGAAAGGGGGTTAAAAATTCGATAGTTAAGATAGAGAACATAAAATATTATTTACTCTATACTTAAATCTTTTTATGTCATACCAAAGTAATTTTTTGTGATTTTTTCAATTTAGGGGTTGTTTGCAAGGGTTGCAAGGTTTTCAAGGGGTTGAAAATGATTTTAATATGAGGTAATTGTGTCAGAAAATACTTTACAATTTCACCCCTTAATATTAAACACGTTTTCTAGCGATAAAATGGCTCAATGTCAATTTTTCCATTAAGGGGTTGTTTACACCCCTTAAAAATAATAGGCGGAGCTCAGATCATTTTCACTTTTGAAGTTAAGGGTAAGATGAGCCTAATTCCAAAATTTCATGCAAATCGGTTCACAGTAAAAAAATTCGGAGGTAAGACCCTATCTTTCGCTTCAATGACTGCACTAATGATAGAAACTACAATAGCTATTTTTTTCAAAATATAATTTCGGGAAATGTAGCTTTTCAGTTATATTTCTCTCGCTTGCATGACGCACCTGGCCTAAAAACAAAAAAATTTCTCGCAATAAAACTTTTTGATGTCACGAATTAAAAAGTATAACAAAGTTTGGACTTATTCTATTTTTTAAGTTCCAAATCATTTTTATTTTCAAATTGGGAACACACCGTTATCGTCCCACACTATTAAACTGTAAGTTTGTCAAATTTCAAAGATTTTCGAGCATTTTCAGCTATTACAACTTCGGTGTAAATGAATAGTGCGCATTGACAATTTCACTCCTCTCTAGGCCCGCTCGACTTTTCCATCCTCACACAAGATGGCCGACCTAGCTTCAATTCCCACAATGTACAGGCTTATGGCATGCCCAGTCTATTTAATTCTGTGGTCGCTGGTAGAAATAATTGTCTTATTGGGTTAACGGAAAACTAATAGCTCGCATTGGCGTAATTCCTATTGAGTAATCTATTTAGCATAAATTACAATATGAAATTATAGTGCATAAAGGAGTACATCTATATCAGAGGTTTTTAAATAGCAAAGAACCGATTTCGACGTCGTCTATACTGCCTAAAGCGTTACATGTAGAAGACAAACACATGGTTTTACATCTGTCATTAACCAGCCTAATCCTGATAACGGTCATCACGGTAGAACACAGTCTAATCTCTGATCAAGTTGCTCTTGATAAACTTGGATATAAACTTTCGTTTGTACCAGTATAGGTTCTTGCAGTGATGTTTCAACCACTTCTGAAATGTACGAAGTAAATTCAAGTGGAAACCTAACAAATAATATGCGTATAGGTAAAGTATTATTTGCATACAGAGTAGTAACAGTTTTCTTAAAACTAACAGTATGCAATAACAATAACAACTTTCCTCGATGCAGTTGCAATCCCAATACAACCCAGACGTTACAACTTCAGTTAAATAAAGTGAAAGTCTAATGAGATTTTAATCAAGGTAATTTCTGATTAACAGCACTAGTTAAATTTTCACATAAAAATGTATTTAAAATTAACGAGGTGTCTTTAGAGTACATGTATTTTATGTATTCTATATACATTTATATATCGGTAAAAAAAATCGAATCTGAAAGGAAATTTAAACTTTTAAGAATAGTTTTTGAATAACAAAGGATATTTGCAAATCATTTGTTTGGATTAAATTGGAAAGTATCTATTTAAACCATAATACAAATTACTTATAATTTTTAACCTTAATTTATATAATTAAGTATTACGGAAATAGATTTTAAAATTGTGGATTTGCATATTGTATATACAGACTATCCTAAGAGCAAAACTTTGGGGTATGGTTCTATGGGTCAAAATAAAGAGAAAATCAAGAATAACATTTTTTTCAAAAACTCTTTGTTTTCCAGATATAAACCATTTTGTATTTTTAACAAAACAATTCATAACTGTTTGACTGATAGAGTTCAAACTTGGCATTAAGTTTAACCTAACAATGATCTATCTTAGGAAAAATAATCGTTTCTATCCAATCATGCGTTTCAAAATGGTGACTGTTTGAAAATTGCAAACTTAAATTATTCGCAAACCGTGTATTTTAACCAAAAATTTCAAGACCTTTTGATTCCCTATCGGATGGTTTAACTTCCAAAACAACCAGATTAAGGATAATAACTAAGTTATGTGTAATAATTTTTTTCTTTAACCTGGCATCCTATATAAACACAGTAAATATAACAATATTGTATGTACATTTTCTGTCATTAAATTTAACTTAGCTATTATACTTTATCGATTGTTTTAACAGTTACACCATCCAATAGGGAATCAAAAGGGCTATAAAAATGGTGTTTTGACATTTTTATAAAAACTCATCATTTTTCTTAAGACAGATGGTGGTTAGGTTAAACTTAATGCCAAGTTTGAACTTAATCAGTCAAACCATTCTCTAGATATGAATTATTTGGTTAAAAATACAAAATGGCGGAAATCTGGAAAACGAAGAGTTTTTGGAAAAAATTTATTCTTGATTTTCTCTTTATTTTGATCCATAGAACCATTCCCCGAAGCTGGGCTCTTTTTTATGGGACACCCTGTATACATACTACAGACTTGACTAATTATAAAACAGATATTATTTACATAGTACAATACTTTTTAAAATAAAATTATCTACAACCTTGGACAATTTTTAGTAGTATTTACGTGTTCATTAAAATGTTCTATGTTTAAACACACTTTATTTTAAGTAACTAAGGTAAATTTTGTTTGTTTGGTTTGGTAAACGTCACTATGCATATGTTTATTTAATTGAAACATGAAGTCTTATAGTTACGCTTTTAACCTGAACGTTAGGTGCTGCGCACAAACTCTAGCTGTTACAGTGTGTTACAAAACGAAATAAATGCAACTATTTATAAAGGGCAAGAAATAACAATTTAGAAATCTACTACCATCTGTGAAATAAACTTAAATCTAATTTGCTACCGTTATACTATTTTAACGTTTTTATTGTTCAATTTAAAATGTTTACGAAATCATATTACGGCAAATGTAAATGTTGTTTAACGGAAACAGGGATAACTTCAATATACAAGTTGCATTGCCTAAGTTAATCAATACACGCCAACGATGTGGTAAAATTATTTCATGTAGAAACATAAAAATGTTTCAATAGATGAAGTTCTAAAATATTTAAACAAAAACTTTTTTTGGTAGGCTGATTAAAGACGTTTTATTATTATTTGTATTATAAATAATTTGACCCACATTCGTCCCTCCCTTAACCCTAGAAAGGTATTGTGTTTCAGCATGACTCTAGGGAAATTTGTACGTAAATTTGGCGTACACATAAAAGTAAGTGAATTATTTTGTTCCGTATATGTCAAAGTATTTATCATTATTTACCTTATATTCTTTGAATAATTGTTTTAAATATATTTTGCTTTTTAAATTGTATTCCAAGATGCAATAAAACTATAGTTATGTCATTTAATTTCAATATTTTACAAAAATGTTATTTGGTAAAGGGTATTTATTTACTTTAACTAACTTGTCAATCAAAACTACTATAAACACACAAACCTGAACTTTTTTCTTAATAAATATAGTATTTATACATTTCACTGATACCGGGAAACCAATATTTAACCATCTTCAACACGTACAATATTAAAAACTTTCAAATCAAAAGTTCGTTATGGAAATTTACATTGTAAAGTGCCGACATGTTTTTCTTACCGTCCTGCCAGCGTTGCCGGATTGTTCTTGTTCTTTTTTGTGTAGAAACGAACAGTTTAGGCAACTCATTCTAATTATAAATACCTGTAATGTGATAATACGACGAAATATTATAATTATACAAATATTATAATTATACTGTTATCGGCAACATACTGTGACTAAACAGTTTAGGTTATAGGTAAAGGTCAATTTTGACCAAAAGTACCAGTAATTTGCAATACGGCTGAATTTTTTTTATAAGTACATTAAAGTATGTAGATTAACATAAAAAAAAGTTTACCAGTCTATCAATTTCCCAAAGTCGAAAAAAAATATCGATTATAATTTTTTTCGATTATCCTTAATATTTCAAGCTGGGATGAAGATAGAGGAAAATAAAAAATACCACCGTGTGAGGGAGGTATTTTTCAACAAAAAAGGTCATATGTATTTATTTTGTCCGAGCAATGGTTTGTCTGAAAAAAAATCGATAATGCTGGTATGTATTTTGCAGCAGGGGAAATCACTAAAAGGGGACATCTTATTCATATATGAAGCGTTGGCTTATTCTATATTGGCCGAATTTTAATATATCGAATTGAAACTTGACATAGGAGTTAAAATATATATTTCAAACAATTATGCTGAGTCTCAGCTTGTTATCTTGAAAATTACCTGATCTAGAGCCACTTGACTTATTAATGGGTTTCTCGATTTTAGGAGTACCGGACCCACCAATTCATTTTAAACAGCTCCAGTTTAAAAAATTTTCAAAATATCAACTTGAAAGTTTTTTTACAAGTTAAATATATATATTCAAACAAGTTCAAGGAGTATAAACCTTTTTCATTATTTACTCTTAAAAGCACAAGTAAATTTAAAAAGTATAATTTTAGACCTTTTTAGATTTTTCATCAAAACGCGTGAGTTGATCAGCTGCAGATTAGTCATTTTTTTAAATATAGTTTTTAAAATAAGTATAGCAAAAAACAATTGTATTTTTAACTTCTGTACCAATTTTTAAATCGATATGTTAAAAAATGTCGAAAATGGAGTCGTTGAATCCAAAAGTGTTATAGTTAAAACGAGATAGGTAAAACAGAAGACTATTTTCAATCGCCTCGTTTTTAAAAATAATAAGAAAAAAAGTCGTTCATACTTACTAAGAATATTTATACTGGTGTACTCAACTTTTAAAACAAATTTGATGTTGATATTCCAAAATGTTTCTAAACTGGAGCTGTTTAAAATGAATTGGTTGATCCGGTACTCCTAAAATCGATAATCGAAATCGACTCCTAGATCGTGTCATTTTCAAGATAACAAGCTGAGACTCATCATAAATGTTTAAAATACATATTTTAACTCCTATGTCAAGTTTCAATTCGATATATTAAAATTCGGCCAATTTAGAATGAGCCAACGCTTCATATATGAATAAGATGTCCCCTTTTAGTGATTTCCCCGGCTGCAAAATACATACCTGCATTATCGAATTTTTTCCAGACAAACCATTGCTCGGACAAAATAAATACATACAACCTTTTTTATTGAAAAATACCTCCCCTACACGCTGGTATTTTTTATTTTTCTCTATCTTCATCCTAACTCGAAATATTAAGGATAATCGAAAAAAAAATGATAATCGATTTTTTTTTCGACTTTGGGAAATCGGTAGACTGGTAAACTTTTTTTTATGTTAATCGACATACTTTAATGTACTTATAAAAAAAAATTCATCCGTATTGCAAATTACTGGTAGTTGTAACCTATACCGACTGGGCTATTAGTCCTCTAGTTTTTTTTTAATTCTAATTATATAAAGTGATAATACGACGAAATATTATAATTGAATTGTTATCGACAACATACTGTGACTAAACAGTTTAGGTTAGTCCTTTAGTTTTTTTTATTCTAATTATATCAAGGTTACTAGATAGTAAAGGTTGCCTCATAGACATGTAGACAAACTCAAACCTCCACTTTTTTTGATATTTCTCACATGAGGCAACCTTTACTATCTAGTTACCTTGATTTATACACACCTTATTCAGTACAATAACCTATTGTTCGATTTGGCAACGTTGATGAATTTCCATTTTAAATACGCAGTTATACTGTACTTTCTATTGTTCGATGCATTTGTTTTCGTAATTATGTTTGTTACATTATTTTCACATTTTCTTGCTTTGTGGATACTTTTGGGGTTAATATTGTTTAGTTTATTTAATTCTTACATGTTTGGTGTATGTGAAGTGATTTATTTTGTTATGATTACGTCAAATATCGCGGAAAAGTTGAAACTTAACCTATACAATTTCAGGTTTTATTTCTTTCATAACTCCTACAAATATTATTTTTCCGGGAAAATTTTTGTTGTTTCTACAATTAGTTAGATGTGTTCTTTCATGTTACATCAAATTCCCTTAGAAATCGATTGACAAGGTAAACTACATTTTTACCTGGTAAAGCAATGAAAATATTTAGCAAAATACTACAGAATTAAAAAAAATAAGACTTTATTTACAATAACTAATCATGGCAATAGAATACAAATATACAGAAGTAAAACATTGCTTTTTGATGCCAAATTTGTTTATAAATGTCCGCCAAGGGTCAATCTGATTTAGTCAATGCGACTAAATGATGGTTGCACTGTAGGCTGGTGGACGTTATAAGTTAGGGAAGCAGAAGCCTGTTTTATCCCGTCTACACGTAAGATTTACGTACAATACCTCTATGGGTTTAAATTTTAATAGTGAAAGTTTCATTAAAATTTTAAACAGGTGCACACGGAGTCAACACTGGGGGCAATAAATAGCTTTAGAAGGTTGGTAGTATGTGGAGAGTTGTATGAGTTTAAACATTTCTAACTAAATAAACAAAAATAGGAGCCTTCATAATCTTTTATTTTTCTACATTTTATAAAGTACTATTTTACTTTCTCACTATACTATAGTATGGAGTAAGTATAGTCATCGCAAAAAAATCGATGTTGAGATTTTTGTGGAAATATCCTTTTCGGGACCACCTGAGTTCAAAAAAGTGGTTTTACAAAATGTCTGTTTGTATGTCTGTATGTATACAAAGCTAGAGAAAAAACTATTCGATCGATTTCGAACAAATTTGCACCAAACAAATCAGGCCTGTATAGATGCACGAAAAAAGGTTTTGAAATATTTTGAAAAACAACCCTCTTTTTGGCCAAAACACGGCCAAAAAATCAGATATTAATATTTTTTTTAAAACCGCTCTAACGACTTTCATAAAATGTTGCTTATTTGTAGACCTTTATGTACCCTACCTTATGCAAGATACCGCAACTTTCTAAAAATTCTCGTTTAGCTCATAATAATAGTAACGGATTTTTGGGGTTTTTTTGGCCGAAAAAGGAGTTGTTTTTTCAAAATTAAAAACTAATCTTTTCGTGCATCCATACAGGCCTAATTGACGTCTTTGGTGCAAATTTATTCGAAATCGATCGACTAATTTTCTCTCTAGCTAATAATTTTTATTAGTTAATCTCCTACTTTAATACCACCTCTCCTACCCCTCCTACAGTTATGAAGTCACATATCAATTAGGCCTGTATAGATGCACGCAAAAAGGTTTTGTACAATTTTGAAAAACAACCCTCTTTTTGGCCAAAACACCCACAAAAAAACAGTTATTATTTTTTTATAAAAAACGGCTCTCTCGGTTTTTATAAAATTGACCTTATTTGTAACCTTTAATGTACCCTACCATAATATGCAAAAAACCGCATCTTTCAAAAAATTATCGTCTACCTAATAATACTAATATCTGATTTTTGGAACTTTTTTGACCGAAAAGGGGGCTGTTTTTAAAAAAATTGTCAAAACATTTTTTCGTGCGTCTATTTAGACCTAATTGACATGTTTGGTAAAATTTGTTCGAAATCGATTAAATAGTTTCCTCTTTGGCTTACAATAATAATAATTTTTATTATTTACTCTCCTACTTTAACGTACTATCCCCTCTCCTAGTTTAATACAGTTCAGAAGTTACAGTTGGGGTTATA
>JAGFPH010013017.1:204-27919 GCA_018207615.1 Philaenus spumarius
TAAGTGCACCATGAATCTCCACCCTTAGGGCATAATTCATGTTGTGGATTTTCATCAGTGGAGAGTCTGTGAAAGAATGTTGCCCAAATATTTCTTTTCATTTCATGTACACTATTCACTCCTCTTCTTATAGCTAACCCATAATAGTTCTGCAGTTTATCTATTTCAGCATCAGTTAACCTATTTTTTCCTCCTAGCACTTTACCATCTACCAATTTTGTTCCTTTCATTTCTTTTTTTAACGTTCTCAGCCTAGTACCCATTCTCTTCTGCATATGTCCTATACACTCAAGTTTTTCAATTTTTACGCCATCACCAATTACTTTTTGAAAACCTTTGCTATCACCATCACCTAGGTATTTTAAATATTTTACACCACGAACAACAGAATTCCGAAAAACTTGCACAGCTCCGGCTACCTCCATCCCGCCACTTGACCCGTCATAATTTTTTGTACAAATGTGCTCTTTGTTAGTAGGCCTATTTGAAGTGGCACATACCTGGCAATATTTGGACATTACTGCAACATCCAAAACTTTCCCAGTATCCACACTTGTGACACTAACAACACCATTCAGAGAAGTATGTCCACGCTTTTGCCATGTACCATCTATACCAACTGCAAGATCAGTACAGTGATTATTTTCATAAATTGCTTCAGTTGTAGCTCTTATCAAACTATCTTGAGCACATTTTTCTACAGCTAAAGATATTTCCTTATTGTAGGCCTCACTTTTTTGCACTGGAGAAAGCAGGTCGAGTAAAGAGCACAGTACATTTCCGGCACTCTTGCCTTTACCAATTGTTCGCATGGCATATATAAATTTTAAATTAATATCAAACTTTCCATTAGGTGCTGAATATGAATTTTGATATGACATGTTTTTTTCACAACAGGAACATTTCATTTCAAAATCTACAGCTAGCCCATGTTTAATTGTTTTCAAAATATTTAGGCTGATGCAATTCTCACCTCCACAAAATTTACAACCAACAAAACTTTGTATTGCACTACTCAACAAGTCTAAACTAAAAATGCAATTACCATTACCAGTACACTCATAATTATCATAATTACACAAGGATATTTTCTTTGAAGAAGAACTTCTTATTTCATTTGAAGGTTAGTCTCAGTTGGCCAGTAGAAATAGGGTTAACTTCTGGCACTAATACATTTATATTTTGATATTTATTACCTCTAAACTTTCTTTTGGTTTGGTATGAAACCTTTTGTCGTGGCATTTTTACAATAAAAAGAATAAATTATTACTAAAACTAGTTATACAAATTATAGCACTAACACTATTCAATATAAAACTTCACAAAAACAATTCTCATAATAACCTCACAATAACAAGATTAGCAAGATAAATTACATCAAATAAAACAAAACTACCAGCTGATTGACACTGCTGCAGTAATTTAGAATCTGTTGCCAACCCAACAATATTAAATTTTTATCAGATCATGTAAATTATACTATATAGGATGTAGAAATGGTTTTGAAGATTGTAATGTCACTCGGTGCACGTAAAAAAGGAAAACACTGCTCATTATTATTTTTTTTTAAGTACTTATACTCAAGATTACATAATGAAATTAATATATTATGATAAAGGACACTTGAAAGAATATTAAAAAATAAAAACCAAAATTCGAAATTTTTTTTTTTTAGCCTCCCGCTCCCCTGTTCAACCCCTGTTCAAAAACATCAACCGCCTCAAAAATCTAAGAACAAATATTTGACCTCGTTGCAAACCTTAATCCTAAATGCCCTATTCCGTCTATGATACTGACACATTCTAAACCCTAACCACATACCTACATTAGTTGGACAATGTTGGTACTCGTTACCTCTACCTTTCTGTTTAGTTGTTAAATTTTTCATTAACCTAGTTCGTTTTTACAATTTGTGTTTTCCTAAAAATCTTTATTTTGTGTCACTTAGACCAATGCATACAAGGGAACAACGTATGTCAATACTTTATTGTCTTAGTTCCTATGTTCCCCTTCAACTTGTTTGTATCAATACTAGAGTGCTCCACTTATGCTCGCTTCGCTCACCAACCCACACGATGACTCAACAATAGAGATTAATGTATACTGTGATATTTATACGGAAATTACAATTTATAAGGGCAGAAGCCCTTGGATCTGTGTAGGATGGTGCTTTTAGCGGTGACCTAGACCCTGACGTATGCTCCGTAAAGCCAGAGTTTTCGCGAATAAGACGTTTTTGTTTATATAATAGGGAAACAACCGACAGACTATGACATTTAAAGTACCTCTTTTCTTTACTGAAAACTGGACTATTTTCATACTGATTATTACATTTTTTTAATTGTATACCACATTATTTTAGTAGTTTCGTTGTAAGAGTTAATGTTCAAAATTGACGGTTCAACTCAAAATTCACTATACGCCAATATTCTTTGAAAATTATAAGACTTATATACTTGTGGGTATAAATTGAACAAACAACTAAATACCAACTCCAGCATTGTGGAGCACCTAATAATTTTGCTGTGGGAAAAGTAGGGGACTTTTGTTACGTAACTGACAGTAATATTTATCGACAGATTCTAATATTATTTTCAAAAATATTTTTAAACTTTTTCATAACTTTCGGAAAATTAAATTTAAATTTCGTAAACGTAGTAGAACTTGTAATAAACAAGACAGAAGCGTGAAAAGGAAATCTATAATGCATTTTTTGTTACGTTTTTCAGCGAACAAAATTTAAAATTGTATATGATTTGATGTTTATTTTTACTAAATTTGTATGGAATAGTTCGATAAAATATAGGTAAACTATAGTGTTTACATAAGCGATTTCAGTTGACGAAAAATTAAAAGGGCAAGTGATGTTATTAGACTTTATTTACCTCTTGTGGTGTCTCCCAGACATATCATATCAGTTGAAGTGTTGAAAGATCTAAGATAATTGCCTGCAAGGTTATTATTATTATTATTATATGGAGGTGTGTTTTCATCATGTAAGGTTTATTTTTACTTTTATGTTCCTCTTTATGAGGTTTATAATTTCTAAACCATGTATGGTTTGTCTTATTTGGGGGCTCCACCAGATTCGACTTACGAATCAATTTTTGCTTTGCTGGAGACTTACAAGTAATTGGTTGAAATAACTTCAGAGACGTTTGATTGTTTGAATTAACTGTATAATTAATAATAAAAGATTGTACATGACATATGATTAATTTAATGGCTACACCTTTTCTACATTAATAACATTTAGAATTTTGTTAATTGAATTTTTTGAAAAAAGGATTGAGTTAACATGATACTTAATAAAAATTGTTTTTAAGAAATGTACAAATTATTTAATATACAATTCCTTAATGTTTAATTATTTCTCAATTCGTCTCTTCCTCTAAACTTTACTTAATGATAAGTTGCTGAATCTACTAATCTAAATTTACCAGGATATTTTGATAATTATTATACGTAATCTATAATGTTGTTAAGGGAAACTGTACCAATTAATTACTATGCAGTTTCCTTAACATTTAATATATGAAACTTATTCTTTATTAAAATAGGCTAAACAAAATATATTATAAAATTATTGAAATTAAAAGCTTGTTAATTAAGTTAACACAATTACTTGTTTTTAAACCTTATCCTAAACAACAGTTTCTGACCTTTCAAATTCAATCGGAATCTCCTTTCAATTGCTTATAAGTATTATTAAAATCCTTGGCAGTTAATTCTATATAAAGAAGACTCGACCAAATTGCTTACTTAGTGTTGCTCTTAAATTATGAATTTATTTTATTACATATATATATTTTCCCATTTGATATTTGTAACTGATTTTACTTTAATTATCTGGATATGATTTTGATTTGATTTAATTTGCTCAACCTCGAGATCTGTCTTAACATAGATTGAAATTTTTAAATTACTTACATATTTGGCGATTTTCCCGTTTACTCACTTTTAAATTGATTTTTAGATGTTCACTTTAGATAAATTTATTTAACACATTTATTTATTTCACTGACACTAAGCACTCGTAATATTGTGATGACTAATGTTTCCTCGAATGGGCTCCAAATTTGGTCCTTGGGTAGAATCCCGTAGATTGGTGTGTAGGTTACTTGATTTTACATTGGCTGATGATTACTTATTGATGAATTAAGGATGATCCTTTTACTTGAGTTAATTTAAATGATTTAGGTTGAAATATACATTGCGGTGTGAAGCGGGCTTTTAGGTCTTGCCCATTCAAAAGATTTTAGAAGAAGACCGAGCTTTTTCGCTCTTGCCCTACTCCTCCTACCGCGTCCTTTTGAAGAACCGTTTGTCATTGGCTAAAGATTTTTCACTCATCTCCCTATTCATTTCATTTTTTTTTTATTTTGTCTATCTGTAAATTCTTGTAAAGCCATTCTCATGATATTCTGCATTGTTCGCTAAAGCTGTGTGAAATGTAATATGAGTCGTTTCGCTAGTTTCAGAGCAAGTTGTTCTAATGCTGCTGACTTGATTGAAATGTCTGGGAACGTAACCTAATAGTTTACACGTGTGCTGCTAGTATCAGTTGTAATCTTTTAACTGTGTCCAGAGCAAAGATTTCTCCTTAACTAACTTGCTTTTAATATTTGAATCTTTCTATAATTTATTCAATTTTTTTAATTTTACTTATTTAAGTCTTTGGGAATATTGGTGTCTACCAATATATCCGTTACATACCATATAGTTTACATCTGTACAATAATCGATGAACCTAACCTCAGGATCGTGAAAAAAATACGATAATTCTCTGTGGCGACAATTTCACCCTGAAAGAATGAAACACCGAACCACAAATAGAAGGATCAAAAACACAATACAGAACACGTTAGTAAAAAGGTATTTTTATCGTACCACCCTTATGCACATATAAACATAACTTTTTATTAACTTGTTCTGTTATATATTTTTTTTGTTCCTTATATTTGTGGTTCAGGGTTTCATTCAATCAGTGTGAAATATACAATAATTCAAATTTAGACATATGGCAACACTGATTAGTAGTGATGTACATAAATATGAGGTTAGTTAACGTTAAGTATTTTTCTAATTTGACTGCGACCTATGTCGAATTTTAGGTTGATATCTTAAAAATATTATTACGAAAGGCACACTGAAGTCTCGCTAATAGAGTAAAATTTTTAAACTTTTAATAAGAATAATAACGAGTTAAACCCAACTGTAACTAGCAGCATACAGTAAAATTAAATTTGTTAACTTTCTAAATCTGTTAACTGTTAAAGTAGAATTTTACTCATTGAATTTTTTTTTAATTTTTCAATAGAAATTTTTAAAGGTTATAAACGGAGGATTTAATTAGAACGAAGCAAGCAGAGAAATTAATAGGAAAAGTTTTTCCACTGACTCTTGAGATGCTAATTTATTCCTACTTCTTGGTACGACTTTAATCAAAGACGATGAGATGTTATTTAAATTTGTTTACAAACTTTGTGCATACAGACTATTTAAAACAGAAACACATTGCAGGAGACTGGTTGAGTTGAATTATCGCGCATATTTATTAAGTTAATTCCTCTAATGGTTATTTATTCGGTTGTGAGTTTGTTTTGATCATTTTAAACTGATAGTACTTTATTATTAGGACTAACGTTAAACAATATAATATAAAAATATCAAAAACGTAGACAGTCTTTAAAAGGTTTTTTTATATACTGTCCGACCTTAGCGAAAGCTCTTTATTCAATACATATATGTATGCATTGGGGTTTGTTTTAAACACCAGATTTTGTATTGCAAATTATTTGTAACAACGAGTTTTCTCATTGTTGTCTAGTTCCAAAGAAAAAGGAATCCAGTAGGTAGTAAACTTGACGATACGAAATAACAAACAATGTTACATAGTTGTTTAAAAATAGTTACCATAGTTGATAATATTGAAATTTCTTCATGATTTTTCCAAATACGCAAAAACATTGATGGAATGTTATAAATGTGAACCGTTTGAGAAAAGTTTTATTCAGTGAACACATACTTGTTGGGTAAGTTTTTACGAATCAATTGTGGTTTCGAAAAGGCCATTAAGTCCTATAATCTTAAGTCTCTTCTTCCACCCAGGTAATAAAATTGGTCTGAGTATAATCAGTGACCTTGAGTTGACACGGGTAGAAGGGGGGAGACCAACAATGCTATACCGAAAACCCAAGTCTAACAGTGACCTTGAGTTGACACGGGTAGAAGGGGGGAGACCAACAATGCTATACCGAAAACCCAAGTCTAAGCGTCGCTAATCGTCCACTTACCTTACCCCTATTCTGAGCACAACGAGAAGCAACTGTGAGTAAATAGAACAATAGAATGCACGGGACCAGGTTTGTAGGTTGGCTAGTAGCGCCACAGATTGTTTGAATCGCATTCCGCATTCTTTGAAACATGCATTAGTAATCTCGAGTTTATGATTCTATTTATAAGCTAATAATCTGTGGAATATCTTTAAATTATTAAGAAGGCTTTATATTTTAATTGCGAAACGTGTAATTGGTCAAATAAAAATTAAGTCACTAGACGGAATCTACAAATAAGGTAGCGTATAGTAATTTCATATTTCATATAATAAATATATTTTTTATGAATAAATATAATTGTATACCAACAGTACAACTTTGTGATTTTTATCGACCAAACAGAAACCTTCTTGACGTAATATGGTATTGTATGAAACCTAATGGTCCTAACCAAGTGTAATTTAGCCTTCAATCTTTACAATAAACTAAGTTCCTCTAAAAATATATTTGCCTTCGTAATTTACCATACAGTAATAAGGAAACGACGATTGCAATACTACGCCTGTTTACAACACTCGTAGTTTAGCGCAAGTAAGTTTCCCCATTAGTTTCTGCTCTTGTCTAATCATAATTGGGACCTTCATTATTTAGTCAAGCTGTGTCTGGGTGTTGTTTCTCGTTAACAGGACGCGCCTATTGATAACTTCGTGCATTATTTCAACAACCGGCTTGTCTCTACAAATATTTATAACTTTCGATGACTGTAATTTGTAAACGGGTTGGGAAAATAATTAAGTTTTATTGATACGACGGTAATTTACCTATTCTAAATTCAAATATGCACACTTAATTGTCGTGTCACTAGAAATAATGAATATGTAATCTATAAAGGTATAAGACGTTAATTTAGTTAAAGAACATTCGCATTTAATAATATTTATTTTATTTTCTCTTTGATTTTACTGTTACTTTAAGTATGTACCCAATTAGGACATATCAAGCTGTATTTTAAGTATGAATTGTTTCAATAGATTTTTTAACACGTTAAACAAATATTCCTGTAAGTTTGTACTTTACTAAGAAATGGTCTCATGACATTTATTTGATTTGGTTTGAATATAAAACAAAATAATTTTATCAAATTATGGAGAAATGAATAATGTATATGATTTTTGTGGAAGAATGTTAACATGTTCACCAATCTGAAACACAAAATAGTTACTAAAATGCATACATTAATTTTCCCAAGGATTATTTTACAACTGACTAAACTTAATTATTTGCCATTTCTTATAGTGTGGTAGTAATAGTAAATTATTTTCAATTATATGCATATTAAGTAAAACATTTGACCATTTTACCTAATACGACCGCAGTGCCTCGGAAGTGGCCCACTTGCTTCATGAGTCGGATGTAGACCCATTTTTAAGAAGTGCAAAAGTACAGAGGTCCTCTCTATCTGGCCCCATTTTTTGGTAGGTCGCCCTTTCCTGAGGATGTTGAATTGAAGCATCTCCATCAGCGGAGGTCAGAAGAGAGGGTAGTTGATGACCTATGAACACTAAGATCGGTGAGATGGAGGATCTGTGCAAGGAACCGAGGCACGAATTAACAGCATTTAGGACCTATAATGAAGGGCTCAAGCGTTCCTTCAAGACCAGTGCTGAGGAGCGGGACAGTGAGCAGATATTGTTGGACAGCAGATGGAATATTGTACTGATGAGGAAGAGTTGGAAACCAACTGGATCCTTAATAAGAGGAAGTCGTTGTATAAAAAGCGGAAAGCTGAATCTTCACCCGAAATAATACAAAATGGAGAACATAGAATACCTCTAGATAACGAAAAGAAAAATAATAACCAACCACCAATATTAATTGTAACTGGAATGGAAAACTTCATTGTTTATAAAGATAAAATCATGAAATATAGAAATAATAATATCTACTTTCTACAGGAAATGAGATCACTGGAAGGTAGCAGCCTCAACAATATTGACTATCATAAATACCAGTGTAAGCAGTCAAAACCATACAAGGTTGTAGTAAGAGGTCTACACATCTTTCGACTAAAGAAGAAGATATTATTCATGAGTTCGATAGCTTGGGTCATGAAGCCAACAGAGCAAATAACATTTCTATTAAGAAGAATATCAATGGAATGCAAACTAAATCTCCCGTTGTTTTTTGTTGATCTGGCTCCTAAACTTAATAATTGACCGAGCGTAAGCGAGGTCTCCGTTTTAACTCGACCGTTCGGCATTTCGTCTGTGTGTCTGTCTCACGATTACGGCCAAACGCCTTGACCAATTTTGATGATTTTTTGCATGAATGTTTCTTATTCCTAGGCCGAGCCATGTATATATACGGTTTTTTTCCATTTATCATTTTTAACCCCTTAAATAAAATAAAAATGGCGGCCGGACCGTTTCTCTCAGTGTAAGCTTTTTTCCAAAACCAGTTTGTGGCTTAACCGTAAGTAGAATTTAAAAACTAATAACATTTTGCTAAAAGAAACTTAAATTTTAAACAAAATTGTATTCTGTATTTTTTTCCGTATCTCTAACGGTAAGCTCACAAAATGGCCGTAAATTTGGAATTTGTTAAAAAATCGTCCAAGTTTTTGTATTTCAACCATGTTTTTACTTTCCTTACCCTATACTAGGTAAGGTAAGTATTGCGATCGACCCAAAAATTCGATGTCGAGTTTTCATAATATCTTTACGTTTCAAGGCCCCCTGAGTCCAAAAAATGCATTTTTGGCAATTGGTCTGTCTGTGTGTCTGTGTGTGTGGGGGGGTGTGTGTGTGTGTGTGTGTCCGGAGTGCACAGGGCAAACGGCTGGACGGATCGAACTGAAATTTACAGGATATCTTCAAACACGTAAACAATTAAACCCATGTAAATTTGAAGCAAATCGGAGGTGGTGTCTTACCGTGGGACCAGTTTTTAGCACATTTTTGGTATTTACTCCAAAACCCCTCTAACGATTTTGATTAAACTTTGCTAACATACTCTACTCAGACCCCCTTAACACGCTATGTACGCTATATACCCTTAAAAATTCGTTGAAAAAAGTTATTACAAAAACGCAAGTTATTTTGTTTGTATCTCCGAAATGGCTGGTCCTATCGACTTGAAAATTGTCTCATTCGATTCAGCGTCCAAAAGAATGTCAAAAAAGATACCCCACTCAACTTTTTCCATTTTTTCAAAAATTGACCCCAAAAACGCCCAAAAATTGGGGGCAAAAATGACTTTTTTTAAACTAGCCGTGTTTGGTATCGACCTGGACATTTTTGGGGGTGAGAAATCGATTGAGACCAAAATCAGGTCCGTGGGATTAACCGTTTTGAAGTTAGTACCGCTTTCTTCGAAACGAATACTCCTATTAACTCGAAAATGGTATCATCAATCTCTCGCTCGAAAAATTTGGTAATTGATACAGCATATATTTTGGTAAGGAAAGTTGTGTGATGTGCACACCAGATGTTTATACGTTTATTCTTAACCAATTCAAAAGTGTTCCATATCTTTTTTGTCGATAAAGGTTTAAAGAATTCATATATGCCAGTAAACAAAATTATTGAAGTAAAATTAAGAAAGTTATTAGCTCAAGAACATTCACGTTCAGTAACGAAAGGAAAATGTTTAACTTTAAGTCTACATAAAAAGTAGTAAAAATTATTGTAATTTTTTTCATAAATGTAAAAAAGTTTCGTAATTTAGTTCTAAATAGAATTGTATAAAAATATTTATCAATTTCAAATTTCTTATTTTGAAAACACCAGTTTTTATGCACCTACTACAAGACTGCTAACAAAACTAGGCCTGTTTTGAATAGTAAATTAGGAATATATCATTTGCAAAAAATGACATATTATTATAAAAAAGTGTAGAGGATAAATCAAAGAATTGAATTGTATACCTGTAAATTATCATTGTAAATTCCATAAAAGTATTTGACTTAGCTTTACTTGAATTACAAAATGAGATGAAACAAATGAAACTTCGCGGCGATAAAGGACATACAAAAAATGACCGTAGGACACTGTGGGATCATTGCCGTGGGAAATGTTGGTATATGGGTTGAGATCACTATCACGACGTTTTAACATCGTTTGTTTTTATTATTTCTAATATTGGAATATGATATGGAACTTAAGTTAACTTATGATACATTGTTAAGTTTGAGTTATTTAAGTATGTAAATATTTAATTGTATGTTGTCCATCTAAAACGCGATATTTTTATCTATCTTACGCATTATTAACCTAAATAAAACACATGCCTCTAAAATAAAATCTTTAGCAGTTAAAGCTCAAGAAAAGAAATAAAAACGAGAAGTAGAAATGCCGGAATCGCGGGAATTGTAAATAATGTTTCACTGGCTAAACCTTGTGCTTACTTCCTTACTGGCACACTATTTTTAACCTAAGCTCAAAACCACATTTGTTATTTCAACGAGCGAGGTCTACTGTTCACAGAACTACTAGTAAAGAAAAGAAGTTTACGAAATCAAGCAGATACTCTTCTGTAAAATTAAAATTTAACCTTCTAAAAAAAGACTGAAATTCTGCAGTGTAAAAGGTTCCAGAGCTTTGGGCATACACAAAATTATTATCACAGACAAGGAAGGTGTGTAAAGAACAACTTTGGTGAAGAAAAACTTACTGTATCATGTACAAAATTAAAAAATACGACATGTAAATGTGTCAACTGTGGGGGAGCGCATACGGCCAACTGGAAGGGCTGTCCAGCTTACAAGGCTAGGGAATCAATGCTACAAAAATCCAAAACGTCACAAAGATCCTGGGCATCGACTGAAAGGGTTACTTCAGATAAATCGTACGCTAAAGTAGCGAATATATCTTTCGATCAACCAGAGATGGGCAACATTCCACCACAACTTGTTAATAAAACTACTTTTCCAATAATTCTAGATGGTTGGGATGCTATTAAAAAATGCAAAAAACGCTTATCGAAATAGAACCAAAACTAGCTAAGTTAGAAAAGGAAAGTCTCTGAATACATAGTCCGTCACCAGTAAGAGCAATAAGAAGAAATGACACAGTCACCACTTCATATCATCAATTGCAATGACAATGGCTTGGCTCTCCGTAGTAGAGAGCTCGAAACGTCCCTCCATCAAGAAAATATAGATATTGCTCTCATTACTGAAACTCACTTTACAAACAAGACCTACTTAAAACTTTTCGGATTTACAATTTACAAATCCATACACCCGAATGGTAGAGCACATGGTGGATTTGCTTTTATCGTTAAAAACAATGTAAAGCATTCTCATAGAAAAGAAGTTCAAGAACATTTCCTTCAGGAAGCTGTGATCACAGTAGTACCAAATAATAGGAATGTTGTGATTGCATCACTTATTGCCCTCCTAGACTCACCATCAAAAGAGAACAATTTAATGATTTATTGAAAAATGGGGTTCACGATTTATAATAAGTAGAGATTTTAATGCCAAGCATACAGCTTGGGGATCCTGTCTTATCACAGCTAAAGGTAGGGTGCTACTGCAAGCCATAAACGTTAAATCTTGTGAGTACCACTCCGCTGGAAGTCCAACTTATTGGCTTTCAGACAAAAACTAAATACCTGATGTCATAGACTTTTTCATTACTAAAGGAGTATCTTCAAATTATGTTGAAGTTAAGAATATCGTGGGTCTTTCATCGGATCACTTCCCGGTTCTGATGACGCGTAGCATGACAGCTATACGCAGGGAGAGAAGAGGATCAATTACTGACAAGTTTACAAATTGGGATGAATTCAGATGTGTGCTAGACCAGCTAATTAATCTTAGAGAAGACTTAAAACTATCAAAACCCTTAATGATCAAACATCTCAACTCTAGCTGACAGAAACACAGAAAATCACAAAATATGTTATCCAGTAAAAATTTAAGAAATTATCAAAGAAAGAAGGAAGGCATGGCTTAACTAGCATCATTCAAGGCTTCCTGAAGACAGGAACAAATTTAATCGTATTATCAACCAGTTGAATCGTTTGATTAAGGATGTTAAGAAGAAGAGTTTTGATGCGTATTTGGAGATTTGGCAGTGGATGCAGACCCGGACTACTCCTTGTGGAAAGCAACTAGTAAATTTAGGAGTCCTGTAAAGAGAATTCAAAGTTGTCTTCACCGGGTAGCGGAATGGACCTGTGACTGGAAAATCAAATTCAACGGATAAAAATCAACACTTGTTACTTTTGCTTTGCGAAAAATAGATACTAGGCAATATATTTATATAAGTAGCAAGCTAATACCGCAACAATATTCGGTTAAATATTTAGGAATGCATCTTGATAAACTCCTTACATAGAAACTCCATGTGGAAAAAAGTTGAAAGGATTCGTCTTAAAATACGTCAAATGTACTTGCTAATTGGCTGGAAATCGCAGTTGGACCCTTTAAAGTAAGCTGTAAGTGACTACTTTATTTAACAATAATCAGACCAATTTGGACTTACGGGAGAGAACTTTGGGGATGTAGAAAAATAATCTAATCGACTGTTGGTGCAAAAAAGCCAAAATAGTATAATTCCTGCAATGATCTACACAAACACAAGATGAAGACCTACATTCGGACTTAAATCTGAAATCAGTAGAAGACGTTATAACGGATTATGCTAGTAGACTTTTTATTCATGTTAACGTGGAAGCTTTACAGGTACTGGACACGGACCTGTGTGTGTATAAGAATACTTTGCCGACTGAAACCACAGGATTTACCTCATTATTGAATTATTTAGATACCTAGTAAGGTTTACGTAGCTAGAACCTAGATTATAATTTAGGTCTCAATACATGTTTCTCTCTTTCTTCTATATATTGATTACTTATTTGAGCAGTAGCTTAAGATTGTAATATTCTATTATTTCAAAATAAATTTAAAAAAATTTACCTAATATATAGGTCTCAATCAATTAATTACTTCTTTCTGAAAAGTACGCTGTAAATATTTTAAAAAGAAATAGTAAATGTGATGTTATACTATTTTTTGCCTGAGCAATCATGCAAACAGTAAATAGTTGACAGCTCTTTTTACTCATCAGAACAATTAAAACACTTAATTAAAAAAACTAATTAAAACTTTGCTGTGGAAACACATTTAACCAACAGACAAAAATTTACGTTTAATAAAACACCAGACATATTATATAACATTTAACGTTACAGTGAGCGACCGTCTACGTTTATGTTTTATCAAAACTTTAATTACTAATAGTTGAGAACTGTATAGTAAAACTATATTCCATTTATTTACGAATGCAAGATTAAATTTGATCTCGCAAACGCTGCAACAATGAAGCGACTATTGAACTTGCGCACTATACAGGCATAATTAATTATGTATTACTAATTTTAGCCTTAACGAACCTTATCGGGTTCTATTACACTTAATAGTAACTTTATCAGAGAAAGTTTTGTTAGTAAATGCTATAAAACAAAAGTCGTTGAATGTAATTGAACAATAGCTAAACCATCTGTTGGTTTAAAAAGCAGAAAAACTACTTTCCATAAAGCTATCGATAAGAGAAGTCACAGTCAATCCTTCATATCCTATCATGGTTGTTTACAAATAGTATACTGCAGTAGACTAATTAAGTTGAGTTTATGTTTTTATTATGTAATTATAAAATAATGATTTTTTATTAATCATGCAAAATAATTCTTCTTCGAAATTCATTAAATAAAGACGTGACAAGTGGTGCAATATGTTTCAGCCTTTTTAGAACAGAGCGGACATATAACTCTTTTAATAATACCTTTTGAAAAATATATCTAATTGTTTTAAAATTTACTGACGAAAGGAATCCTTAACTTATTTTAATTTTAAACTTAGTTACATCAAGTACACAAGTTAACTAATGTTTGAAATAATGCAGAGTCTGCACATTGTCAATACAATTTGCCAACTGCACATAAATATACAGTCTCTTAATTTGAACATCATGCATAATACAGGCTTGCAGTGCCTTCTTTAAATTTAATAGTCTACTTGAGGTTTACGTCTAAGACGGTTTTTATCTATGAGCTTCCATCTGTGATTAATATTATACAAAATACAGTTTATAAATTATTTAGTAATAATATTGTTTATGTTTTCAATTCATTTATTTACTATAATTGTTTTTAATTTTTTTTTTTTTTTTATTAACGCTTTTGCGTTAACATATATTTTTTTTTTAATATTTATAATTAGTATAATTTTTAAATAGTGTGCTTAAGCAGATATGTAGTTCAATATTTAGAGAAAAGTTTTTTGTTTGTACGTTGGCAGTAATTCGTAATAATTGAAAACCTGATTGAATATAAATTGTTTCCAAATCAAATAATGTCCATTCTCAATTTGTTTAGTGATAAATATAAACCAGTGCACCTTAATTCATTTAAGTGTAGATAAAATGTTATTTTGGCTGTCAATATTGAAAATGTAATTAATTAATAACAAACAAAATACTCTTTAAGTATAATAGATATAGATCTAGTTTTTATATATATGCATGTATTATCAAAAACACATACTCATTCCTGAATTAAATGTTTTATAATTAATAGTTTCACTTATACCCTTTTCTCAAAAAAAACTATAAAATAAAAACACAAAAAATAACTTATAACTGATATGTATACAGGTCTGGAACCAAAATTAACCACAATGTGTAAACTATTTAAAATATGTATATTTTTAGACTATTTAAAATGTGTATTAAATAGACTTTTTTAAATTAGTTCTACTAAAGTAAAAGTTTGATTTCTTAGACAGAAATCTTTAAATAAAATTTATTACCCCACAAATAATAGTTCTAAAAAATGTTAGCTCATAAAAATGTTAAAATTACATTATAATACTAAGGGGTTCCATATCCCCTTAGTTGATTATATGCACATTGTAGGTAATCAGTAACTTACAAATTATTTCCCATAAAGTGGAAAAAGAGTAAGACAATTCTTACATTTATTTATTAGGACAATTGTACAACAAGTTTAAAATTTAAATCCTTGTTTAAAAAACAAGTGATTAGTAAATTTTTGCGTAGACAAACCTGTTGTTAAATTAATGCACGAAATTATTGTCAACTGGCGCTACCTGTTAACGAGAAACAAAACAAAGTACAGCTTGAGTAAGTAATGAGGGTTACAAATTATAATCAGACAAGAGCAGAAACTAATGGGGAAACGTACTTGAGCTAAACTACGTTGGCTTTAATCAGACGTGTTATTGTAATCATGCGTCTTATCGAAACTATTTTAACTCCTCTTAGATTGTACGTTCTGAACACTTTTAAATCTGGTTTTAATATTTTTTTATTTTGTCTGTAACAAAGCACTGAGGTTCCTCCTGTATAAATACTGACCTAAACACTTTTTCGACATCGTATTATATATATCTCTAATATTGTAGTGCTGTAGAAGGCGTACAAATAATTTCTAGATTCTTTAATAAAATTTGTTCCTTAATCATTTATGCAATCAAATAATTTATAACCATTATTTTTTGGTAAACGTATTTTAGCATAAATGTACTTATCGATAAATTAACAATACATAACTTTAAAAAAAATACGGCTTCATTTCTATTGTGTTTTCACTGTCCACTTCTTTTTATGTACTTATATGTTCTGCTTCCTCCTATTTTTCTATCATTGTTTTAAGATTTCAAAATCCTTTTCGTTTCTATTTATTTTAAAGGCAATTTGAAATGTTCACTAAATTTCAACACAAGAATACTGAATACACTTAATTTCTTTCTAACTTATTGAAAGATAGCACGGCATCATATACTCTCAATGTAAACTTAAAATTGGTGACAAAAAACAAAAATTGTTTTATTCAAAAGATCTTGAAAAATGGGTTTAATATGATATAAATCAGGACTAGATAAGGTACAGATTGACTACGGTTATATTATTAATTTGTAGTTTAATCTCTATTGAATCCACAACACTCTTTTACTTCTTTTAGGCATCAATTATAAATAAATACATCATATATTGAAAATTTTTTAAAGTAAGTTCCAACATAACAAAATATGTTCAATACAATGTAACAAATTTCAGATTATAAAAAATTCAGAATTTTTGTGTTCAAAAATAAAAAAAAATAAATAAATAAGTAAATAGTGTATCTTATTATTTGATTCCATGTCTTTCACAAAATGTTCTTTATATATCTTATTTTATATTTTTGTTCGTTTCTTTGTTAACGAGTTAATAATAAGCATACATTAATAACGCCAATATAACGTAATTTTTAAAGTTTTGGACATTAAGTTTCGAAAATTACTTGGCTGGTTTATGAGTCAAACCATTACAAGTCGTATACTTAAAAAATATCTGTCTATGAAAGTATTGCAAATACAGTGGAAGTTCAGACTGTTCTTTTACAAATGATACATTAATAGTTATAAAAGTCTTGAAACTGACAAAAGGCCAGTAATGTAAGTCTGTCGCTCTCTAAGATGAGCTCAATCTCTAATTTTGATCATAAAATAAAGTTTAAAATTAATATGTATCACCGCTATGGTATTAATATTAATCACGTTTAATAGATTGATTTGTTTTAAAACTCGGCAACCATTACAAATGTACAATACAGCTCTATTTGGAACGGATAAACATAGTTTGTAATTTTGAAGACAACCCAAGAGTGCATGTGGCATACAGTGATTCTACAGCTAGGCGAGGATGAAAGGATAAAAGTATAAAGTATCGCCTTCCGTGACACCT
This sequence comes from Philaenus spumarius, assembly GCA_018207615.1. Lineage (NCBI taxonomy): Eukaryota > Metazoa > Arthropoda > Insecta > Hemiptera > Aphrophoridae > Philaenus > Philaenus spumarius. The sequence continues at coordinate 17,237 of JAGFPH010013017.1, forward strand.
TTGTACAGTTGGGGGGGAAGATAATCCAGCGCTAATCTACGACCGGAACACATGCCGGTGGGTCAATAAAATCTATCTGTGACTCGTAAGCCTATCTTAATTTGCACCCGTAGAAAGCCCGATGGGTAACGACTTTGTTTTAAAGTTTAGATTTAAAAAAAAGATAATTCAGTCTTTGTTTGACTTAGTGCGATAATTAATTTGGAAAAACTATATAAGTGAATAGTAGTAATTGTCACTAAGAACACTGTATTTTCAGAAAAACCTTGCTATGATTTCAAGATATAATATATTGCGTCCTCGAAGTCAATTCGGTTTAATGAAAAACATGTTTTGTTTTTTTATGTACATAGGTTTTAAAACACCTTGACACTAATGTATACCCAACACTATTACAGCTCGAACCATTCGTACTGTTATCCGCCCCCCCCACCGTAAACAATTTATTGCAAATACTTAAAACCCATTCAGAAGACTCTGTTCAAGGAGTTGAAGATCAGGGAGAGTGGTATCTGCATGTCCACAGAAAACTTATTGAATTCAGAATGTTTACAGCAGTGGCGGCGATAAGAACCCGCGGCTCACCCCCCCTCGCAAGTTTGTTCATCGGGATCCCCCCTCCCCCTATAATATCTTTAAAACCATTATTACTATTAACGAGTGAATGGGTTAATTTATTCATTAACGAGGCATATGACCCGACATTTCCTTTACTGCACTAACGCCATGATAAATAGTTTTCGGCCTAAAGGATGACCGATATAAAATAAAAAATACAATTTTTAATTTTAATAAAGTTATTTTTGAATAATTTAAATACCGTCAGTAGAGACAGTTTGTCATAGTTTTACAGCCACATACGCACTGAGTTATTGAAGTTGGCCTAATCTGCGTTTTTCAAAAGAAGAAATTCTTCCACAATTTTATCTACATCAATAATTTCTCGCGTTTCCTGTTGTTCATTACTGAGGATCGCCAAATCACTAAGTCTTGATTGATTCATAGTACTTCACAAATAATAATTCTTGATGAGCTTTAATTTTGAAAAGCTTCTTTCTGCCGTTGCAGTCGTCACTGGTAGGGTGAGGTACAGTTGCACCATTGAGGCAAGGTTTGGAAAGCTACAGAGCAAATTATTTTCTTCAATCAGCAGTTTTGCTATATCTCTGACAGCTTTTTGCGGCATCTGATAATAATGAACTGAATGACAATATTTCTCCCGTTAGTTGGTCATTGATGTCATCAGGATACTTATTAGCGAATTTCCATAGGAAAAATGAGCTATTGCAGTGGCTCTTATGGTGAGACCCAAGGTTGGGAGTAGCAAATGAGCACCGATCATGGTCCCCAGAACACGTTTTGGGATGTCATTAAAATTCATATATATATATGTATATATATATATATATATATTGCAACGGATAAACCTTATGCAATGCGTGAAAAATTGAGTTTTGTTGTAAAACGGCAAAAATCAAGATTTCATAGCAGGAGTTGAGGTACACCCTATACTTAACTAGATTAGAATACGACAAGTCCCGGCCAACTGTACTGTGTCAACAGAGATGGACTTTTGTCCAGGAACTTGTTTCGAGTTGCCTGAAAGACTTAGAAAAATTAGTTGTTTTTATACAGGAATAAGGTGTTAAATAAAAGTATAAAATTGATGAATTTTATGAGTAAATGTGAAACACGGGAGGTGGAAACATTGTTCATGGAAGTCACGATTTTGTAAAATAAAAAATGTTAAAGTTATAAAGAGTTAAAGTTATAGGAAATTCTCAAATTTCATCAAAATTAAATGAAAAAGATATTTTTGAAAAGCGTAAGAGAAATTGTATAAAAAATGTTAAATAACAAATTAAGGAATTTTTGATATTTTAAAAGTTAGAGATAATTGTTAAAGTTTGAAGGTGAAAAAGCACCATAAAAAATGAAAAAGGGAAAATGAAAAAGTAAACAAGTTGTAAAGAAGTAAAAGTTTTATAAGATAAAAAGTTTATAAATTGTTAATTAATTAAGATAATAGGTGAGAAAGTTCATACCTATATTTTGCTAAAAATAGAATGAAAAAGGTGGTAAAAATAATAACATAGTGTTAAGAAGGTAGTAAGGGTATAAAATTGTAAATCTCAATCGAAAGTATCAATTTTAAAGTTAAAATTCAAATTCAAAGGTAAATGTTAAATTTGGCAAATTTTGCAAGTCCCAAAAACAGAAGAAAAATCTTCGGACAGGATGGAAATTTTGGCTAATATATCATAAAATAATAACCAACATAGAAGAAAAAAGAAAAAAGATTTTCCTTCAAAACCAGAAAAGTTTTCGTGAGGAAAAACCGCGGAATACGCGAGGCAGCGCCATAAGCGAACCAAACGTAGTACGACCATCACTCAAGTTTGAGAAGAAAGGAAAATGTATCAGGAATACGATTACGAAAACCGCAAGTTCGTAAAAGCAGTTAAAGGAAAACTACGAGGAAAATACGTAAGACAATAGGAGAAAATGTTAGGAGGGGAGATCTAGATTAGCTGATGGCAAGGCCTAACGAAGAAGTTAGTGGGGGTAGTACCAACCTAAAACTTAAAGAAATCAATGCAAGTTGCATGGCAAGATATCGAACAAGGAATAGAAAAATAAGAAAAGCAGTTGGTACTCGGAAGGCGGCAAAGGAGGCTATATAAGTGGAGTACAGCGGGAGCCGCGCATCTAACGATCTATCACTCTATCTATCGCTCTCTCTAGATCTGGAATCGCTCGCTCTCACTCTTTGAGTTTTTTCTTTAGATCGACGTTGTTAGACGGATCTGCGATGTTATAGTAACGTACTTAGAAGCAGTGTTTTATAAAGACAGCAGTAAGATATGTGTCAATCAAACAGTGAACATTTTAATTAATTATAATATTATGCGATATAATATGTCAAGTAACAGTTTTCATTAAAATTTTATCAAACGTAAATACGAGTTAAATGAACAAAGACAGTGTAAAATCAGTTAGTATTACAGACAGTGAAAAAACGATTGAACAGTTTGAGTGAATTACGCTATAGTTAATTATATAGCGGGCGCGTCAAAAAACCTATAAATGACGTAGTCTACAAGAATCACAGGACTGATGTAATGACAATAACTGGAACCACACATGGACTTTGAAGGACTACTGGAATAAGAAGCGGAAACCAAATCAGGGAAGGCGTTAAACCAAATCAGGGAAGGCGTTAGAAGACATCAGGGAAAGTCAAACCAGGCAAAAGCTGAGACCACGAGAGACGTCCAACCACACCAACGATAACCGGACTTCAGGGAAGCTGTATTTCAATCAACATTCTTGGGAAAGGTGTTCAGAGTCCAGGGTCGCAGTAATAAAAGGTCTGTCAGAAAAGTTACGATATCCCTTATTAAAATATTGCCTGAGTTAAAGTTAAATAATTATTGATACTGGGTTGAGATAAAAAATTTAGGTTTTTCAAAATATAAAATTATTAATCTTGTAAATTAAATATATAAAATCATTTTCATAATTAAATAATTAAATAATAAATATTAAAAAGGAAGGAATAATTAAGTATAAAGGAATAATAAATGGTTCTACCTAAAAGAGTTAAAATTTATGTAAATAGTAAATTTAGTTTAAAATTTATGTTTTTGTAGTGGAAAGAACCACAGAGTATTTTGAGTTTTTTATTGAATAAATTTTCTTTTGATTTCAATTAATATAATTAATTTACCTTGTTCAAGAGATTCCTATTATCTAAGTATCCTATATGATAAGTTGTTTTCAGTGTATGATCAATATTGAAGGGCGGAAACGCAAAGTAGGCATTTCCAACGAAAGTTCACAAAGCACAAATAATTTAATTATTCTAGGTAAAGTTCCACTGTTCTCACTCCTCAGAGATTGTCAAATAAATATAATATTAATTACTGAGCTGAGCAAATTTAAAGTTAATAGTAACTTGAATAACTGGAAGGAATTTAATAAAATATTTTTATTTAAGGTGACTATAGGCATAGTTATCTTAACCAGAGTTATATCACCTAGGCTATTAAAATTAATTTGCCTTAAACTTCCAGTAGGTGATATAATCTCTTTATTCTGTAACAAAGTAGGGAAAACCTACAGACAGACAAGCGTCGGGGCTACATTGCAGAGGTGGCTCCCGAACGTCGTAAAAAAGGTCTGTCGTTGCAGGGTTGACGTCGCAACGTGGGGACAAAAGGAAAACAAACTTCCTCCCCCAGCGTCGTGCAACTCGTGCGTCGTTGCAGAGTTGGCGCAGCCAACGTGGGGCTCGACTCGTTGCAGAGTTGGCGCCCACCGGTGTGGCTTGATTTAACGGAAGGTTAAATAAAGTCCAGAACTGACAGAATAAATTATTTGTGCTTATATGTATGTGTTATAATAAGAATTAAGTTAGATTGTGTAAACATACTAGTGAATTTGATCAACATTAAATATTTCCCGGGTTTGGTATTCCGCAGGTTAAGAGGGGGAGTAGGCCAAGCACCTTAGAAATAATTTGTCGCGGTAAAAACGTAATAAGAATAGGGGGTTTTCAAAAAAGTTAAGAAAAATAAAATAGAAGTAGTTAGGCTACGAATATTTTACTTCCGACAAATAAGGAGAAATTTCTAAGAGCAAAATGGCGAACAAAGAACTTAAAGAATTTATGGAAATGCTAAAAAAAGAGAAAGCTGAAGAAAAACAATTAAGAGAAAGAGAGAAAGCGGAAGAGAAACAGTTAAGAGAAACAGAGAAAGCGGAAGAGAAGGAAAGAAAAGAAGAAAGAAGGCGGCTAAAAGAGGCTAAGATAGAAGAAGATAAAGCGAACGAAAGGAGGTTGCGAGAAGAAGAAAAAGCGAATGATAGGAGGCTGCGAGAAGAAGAGCAGAAACAATTATATACATTAATTTCAGGAAAATTGGAAGGAGTATCGCAGGAAATAAATGTAGAAAAGGAAAGGTGTTTAAGTCAACACAAACAGGTAGAAGAAAGGCTTGAGGATATTGTAGGCAGTATACAATTGTTAGAAGAATCTACCGGGGTAATTAAAAAGAAAACTGATGAAAATTTTAAATTAATTACAAATAGGGTAACGAAGGTAGAACAAAAAGTGTTAGAATTAGGGGGACAGCCAGGTATGGTTAGGAGCCTGGTAATGCCGAGATATGAGGGGGAGTGTAAAAAAATAGAATTTTGGGGAAATCCACACGAACGCCCTCAGCAATTTATAAGGGAGGTAGAAAATTTGATCCAGGAAACTAATCCATTTTTTAGCGATCAAGAAAAGTTAAAGTTTGCAGTGCGACAATTAAGGGGTAGTGCATTAGAATGGTGGCAAGTTATGCAAACAGAAAATATAGGGTACACAGGGTTTAAAGAATGGTTTTTAAAAAATTATTGGTCGTTACAGAAGCAAAAATTAATAAGAAATAAAATAGAATATGGGAGGTATAATGATAATAGTAATCTTACGCGAGCAGATTATTTTTGTAAATTAGTAAACAAGGCTAGAGATTTAGATCCACCGATTCCGGAGGGATATTTAGTGTTTACTATATTCCAGCATTTTAATGACCAGATTAGGTTAGCGGCAATGGGAAAGCATAGCGAGACGGTTAGAGAAGCCATACAATTTCTAAATAATATAGATATGATGGAGGAAGCGCGTAGGGGAAATAGGCCTACAGGAACGCCGAATAATAATAATAATAACAAGCAAAACCCCCAACCCTATCCCAGACCTAACCTGCAATCCTATTCGCAAAACCCAAGAAATACCGTACACCCTAATAACCCAAGACCCGGTCCATCAAATCAAAATCCTAATTCAAAGCCGAAACAGGGAAACTAGGAAAAGAGGTTCTGAAAAATAGGCTTCGGAGTTTTAGGGCTGATGATATAACTAAAAATCAAATAAATAAAGTAAATAGAAGGGGCGAAAAAATAATTAAGAGGGAGTTAATTAAAAAACCGGAAAACACGGTAATTAAAAATGAAACGGCAGTATGTGTACAGAAACCCTTAAGTAATATACACTATAATATTCGCGAGGATTTGCTAGATAATGAAGGGGAGGAAATTATTAAAGATAAACCAATAGAGGAAATCCCGGCGATATTAGTGGAAATTGGTCATTTACAGGCTATTATGGAAATAGACACTGGATCTGAAATAACAGTTATGCAACAGGATTATTACGAGCAGCTGAAAGCGGAAGGAATACCAATAATGGAACTTCCAGTAGCAAACGTAGAAATAATTGGAGCGCTTAAAGGTAAAGTTCAGAAAGTACACCGCCAAATTATGTTAAAATATAAAGTTCAAAATAAAGAAATGGATTTAAAATTATTAATAGTGAAAGGGTTAAAATCCAGAATACTTATAGGGTGTGATGCATGGTATGAAATGCAGGCGAAAATAAATATGGAGAAAAGATTTATAAGGTGGTCATACGAAGGGATAATATATGAGTTACCATTTATAAATAAACAAACGGCAATAAGTCAAATTAAAGGGAAGTGTTTAAAATTAAGGTGTGAAAATCAAATAAATAAGCAGATTAAAAAATCAATTAAATTAAATGATAAAAGTAAAGGGAACTTTATCAATAATAAACAAGCAATTAACGTAACCAAAAGTGTAGAGAACGCGAAGGGGTTAATTAGCTTAAACGGATTAAATCAAGTAGCGGGAGAAACAAAAGCGGGAAGTAAAATGGCGCAGCAAGACGGGAAAACAACAGGATGTAGGGTTAAAACGTTAGGAGGCGTAGAAGGGTTGAAGAATGAGAGAAATTCACTTCAATGGAGATTAAGGGAAAAGGAAAGAAAGGGGTTCATCGCCAAAGGGTTCACAAAGGAAACCAGGGATGAAGAAGCGCGTATGAATAAAAATAAAATAAAATTTGATATAAGGGGGAGTAGTTATAACGTTGTTAACCGTAATCCAAAAATAAGTTGTAGTCAAAGCATAGTCAAAACAAAAACTTCACTAAAGCACTGTTACACCACGCGAAATAATCCAATTAATAATGGTATCAAACAAATATTCAAAAATTATGCAAATCATTCAAACACTGATTATAATGAGATGCGTAAAAACCAGAGCGATTTAGGCCGAAGGAACAAGTCAACTAAAACTCGTTTTAAAAGCAATTCGGATTCTATAAGAAATACTAACGGTAAAAAGGGTGCGTTTGTTAGAAAGCATACGAAGATAAAAGCAAGTGTAGGCCTAATCTCGGAGACAGAGTGTCTAGCAAAAATGGAAAGGGAAAGTAATACGAGACCGTACCAAGGCCGATGTCGAGCGACTACGCAAACACAGCTGATAGGATGTAAACAAATCAAGCTAGGCGATTCGCAAGGTCATGCTACGATACTTAATACAACGCAAGAGGGAATTTTACAGGAGTTAATTGAGAAATATAAGTCAATATTTTCAGAACGGCCTGGCTTATCAAAATTATATGAACATGAATTAAAGTTGGAAAAAACTGAAACTTTTGTAAATAGAAACTACCCCATCCCAATGAATTATAGAAAAAAAGTTAGGGAGGAACTGGACCAGATGCTGGAAAACAATATTATAGAGCGATCTAGGACACCTTATATAAACCCAATGGTGACTGTTGTGAAGCCGGACGGATCGATACGATTGTGTATGGATGCCAGGAAACTAAACAAAATTATAACTCCAGATTTTGAAAGTGCACCGCCTATAGATGATATCTTAAGGAAAGGACGGCGGAAAAAATACATAAGTAAAATTGATTTAACTTCGAGTTTCTGGCAAATACCGCTCAAACCAGAATCAAGAAAATACACAGGATTTTTGTTTGATAACAAAGTTTATAATTTCAAAGTGGTACCGTACGGCCTTCAGAACTCTTTATCTGCCTTGATAAGAACTGTAGATATTACGTTAGGTAAGGAAATAGAAGAGTTTACGTTAAATTATGTCGACGATTTGCTATGTGTGTCTGAGACGTTCGAAGAACATATACAACATCTAGAACAAATATTTCAGAAATTCAAGGAAGGAGGTTTAACCATAAATCCTAAGAAGACAGTTTTCTGTCAGGAAGTAGTAAAGTTTTTGGGTTTTATATTCACACCAGAAGGAGTTAGCACTGATCCGGAAAAATTAACAACCATAAGAGATTTTCCAGAACCACGTACAGTAAAACAGCTACAATCGTTTCTGGGGTTTGTTAATTATTATTCGAGATTCACAGAGAAATATGCAGGAGCAACAAGACCACTGTATAAGTTATTAAGAAAGGGACAAAAATGGATATGGGACGACGAAATGAAAAAAGCGTTTCAAGATGTTAAGAGGTTGTTTATAGAAGCGGTGGTTATAGCACATCCGGAAGAAGGAAGGGAGACCTTTCTGCAGACAGACGCAAGCACAGGTGCTATAGCTTGTCAATTATATCAGCTAGACAGGAATGGTGCAAAACAAATAATAGGTTTTGTAAGCCGAACTTTAAAACCGTACGAGAAACATTATACAATCTGCGAGTTGGAGTTGTTGGCGATTGTGTATGGCTTGCAGAAGTTTCGTCCTTTAGTAATAGGAGCTCCGCTAAATATAATTACAGATAATATGGCACTGAAATTTCTAACATCATGTAAGTTCCAAAACAGCAGAATGAGAAGATGGATACTCGGTATACAAGAGTATAACCCAAATGTGCAACACTGTACAGGAAAGGAAAATGTACCATGCGATGTGGCAAGTAGGATGTATGGGAACTGTACGGGAGTGGAAGATAAATGCAAATTAAAAATACAAGAAATAAGGATAAAGCCAAATTTAAGAGAGTTATTTGTAAATTTTAGGGACTACCAAATTAGAAATTTAGAATGCCGTGAGAAAATAAATAATATAGAAAATTATCCAAATTTTATAATAAGAGACAATGTGTTATGTTCCACAATAAACAATAAAACAAGAATAATAGTACCAGAGGAAGTAATAGAAAGATTTGTGCAGGGTATACATGAGACATATGGGCATATAGGCCGAAACAAAATTTTCAATATGATAAAAAGAAAATGGTATATAAAAAACATGTTAGCAAAGATTTTAGAAGTCATAAAACGGTGCGATATCTGCCAAAGAGCAAAATAGGTTATATGTAGGTCCATATAGGATTGTTGAAAGGAGGGGAAGGAAAACATATGTACTTGCAGACATACGGACAGGAAGAATAAAAGGAAAATATGATGTACGCGACCTAAGGCCGTATATACAATAATAGAAAGAGTTGTAGATAGAAATCATTGTCAGATGTAAATAGTAGTTTAGGAATAGTTTAATTTGTAAATATACAGAGTACAGTAGTGCATTGAGTTTATTAGAACGATAAACGAGGCTATGAGAAAGGCATAGGCCTAATACAAAGTTCATTAATAAAGTGTAGCGGTGAAAGGACGGAAATGGAATGGGGAGGCAAAGTGGCTGAAGCTAAACACAGCTGATTGAGTAGAAGGGTCGTTGTACTTAGGCCTACGGCAATGAATGGAGGTAATGCAACCAAGGTCGGTTATCAGCTGTGACGAAAATAAACAATGTAAGTGTATTTTGTAAATGACAGATGTAGAGTGAGGTACAGGGTGACCTGAAAGGAATGGGCACTGAAACAAATTTATGAATGATTGTTGTTAGTAAAGAAGCAACAGTTAAAACGTCTAATGACATCTTAAGACAAAAGAAAGGTGGTTGCTATTCGGAGTAAGCGAGTTTAGGGGCTTACGCGTTGTTTGCAAGAAGCAAACGTGAAAAACGAAGGTAGAGGAGTGTTGTATGTTAGGAGGCAACAATTTTGCGGATGAGCTGAAAAAAGAGTAGGCAATAAGTTATTAAAATTTTCTAAAAAACCGAGTAAAGGTGAAGAAAATTGGAAAGTAAGCGGATGTACTGAAGAAATAGTAGTAAAAAGAAATTGAAAAAGTAAAAGGGTAAATAAAGTTTGGTCTGACCAGCCAAAGAAGGAAGTAAGAAAGAAATGGAGAGATAAAAGGAATATTCGTAGGCTAATGAAGGTAAAAATAAAATAAAATTGTTAAAGTAAAATAATACGCGAAAAATAATGATGATCAAAGTTAGTAGTATATGTTAGGTTAGTCAACCCAGTATATTTTGATATAATTGTAAATATAGGGTAACCAGGCAAGTGTTTTAAGTCCCCAAAAGACAAAAATTGACAATATAAAACAAAAAGTGTGATTAATGTATTTCAGTGGACGATTACTCCAAAAAAGGAGAAAATGTTATTATAAAATGTATGTTTTCAGTGGACGAACTCTCAAAGCGAGAAACCAAGGGTAATAAAAAATTGTAATTGTAATAAAATGTATATAAGTTTACAGGAAATCGATACTTCCAAATGAAGTAAGTTAAAAATATTGAAATGTATGTGAAATATGAAAATTGATGTGTATATAAAAATATGTAAAATTTCAGGAAGACTTCGAGATAAATGTAATTAAAATGAATTTATGGTATGTTAGAGTAAGTAAACTATGTACAGGTAGAACCAAAAAAGATAAGAGGGTAAGGAAAAAAGAGTTTTGATTCCTTATTCTTTCTGTGAGAATAACTCATCTTTAAGAGCGGGAGTTTGCAACGGATAAACCTTATGCAATGCGTGAAAAATTGAGTTTTGTT
>JAGFPH010013018.1:0-19526 GCA_018207615.1 Philaenus spumarius
ACACACCTTTAATTATTACTATGAGAACAGAGAGGCGAAATTTTAAACAATTTGTTTCTTGGGTAACACAAAAAGATTAGAGCTCTCGAATTTTGATTATTTGCGTTTATGGGATGAACACTAGTATACACAATAATTATTCTTGAAGCTATAAAAAGTTGAAATTTGATACATTTATTGCATAGATAACGTTTTATATCATACTTCCTGAGCGTGTGTCTGGTATCAGGTGATACCATACCCACCACTCGGTGTCTCTCATAAACAAGGGCAGCAAATCTATAAAAGGTCCATCAGTACTTTGTCGAGGATGCATTCTCCCTTAAGGTGCCGTTCCACCGAAATTCTATGCAGCACACTGTGCATCCAATGCTGCGAACATACACTGTCTCCACCTAAAGCAAAACGTTTCTGCACTGTTCAAACAAATGTGCGTGCATGAAAGTTTCGAACTATTTAGGTTTCATTAACATAAATCAGTAACCATCAACATGTTAACTGTCTGCTTAAGTGGGCGAACAATTTGTGCATGTTTTTCAATACGATCAACCAAAGTAAATACACTGTGGCGCGCAGTGCAGAATCACCATTACGGCTAGGCAGACCCTACCGCCATCTTGAATTTCAACCCCATAGCATCAACGTTAAACGCGTAACACAATTACAGGAGAAATAAAGTTTAGAAAATAATTCTGAATATGTCATTTTAAAGGTTAGGAAAGTCCAAATGTGGATATCAATTAGTTTTTTTAATTTATTTTTAACTAAATTTGTTCTTTAACTTAACTCAAAATCAACGTTTGAGATTTGTTTTCTTAATCAATGTAAAAAGCTTACCACATTCAAAGTTGAATTCCTTTCATATAAAAGTAATTTCAATACATTTGGATAATTTATGACGAAAAATGTGATTCATTGTGGAAGCATGTACGCGCCAAATTTGTGTTCCTAATCGAGTGTTTAGCCTGCACTCTGGTTATCACATTAACTTGTTGGAGGAGTATTAGAAAAATAATATATCCGCTGTGTTTAACAACACATACGGGTCACGCATGAGCATTTCAGTACGTTTACAGTCAGGGTTACGTCTGCAACTCTCTAGTTTCCGCTTTTATGAAGCTGCCCTATATTTGCTAGCGGAAGAATGAAACTAACACAAACCCAATGCTATACCTTGTTCACCGAGAGTTTAAAGTGAAGCACCTCCCCCTACAATATGTATGGGCCGGGCAGACTGTGTCACACGCGGACCTACCGCAGGGACGAACGTGAACGTTAGGGTGGGCTAGTGAAGATAATGTTTGTTTACTAAGAACTACTGTGAATCATACGCAGAGTCGGCCGTCCCACACTTGAAGTTCGTTTTCCTCATTGGCCCAAATCCCTAACGTCAGCTATTGTAAGGTGGTGTTTTACTTTAAACTCTCGGTGAACAAGGTATAGTACTGTACAGCTCTGTACTTGGAGAGCTACAGTCAACTCAAAAACATTTTTTCACTACTGCCGAGCCTTAAGTTTAGCTTTCAGTATATATCTAGCAGCATTTTCCGTACCAGGGCACTGCAGAAGAATGAATTGGAGAGTTTCTTCTTGTTCTTGGCAAATCAAACATGTGGGGCAGTCAGCAATTCCAAAACTAAAGAGGTATGCCTGTGTAACAATATGCCCGGTTCATGTCCTGGATGCAAAAGTGTATTATGCAAGGGGTGGTAAGTTTTAAAAAATTACCAAGTATAAGAAAAAAACGAAATACTACTTTTGAAAAAGGTAAAATAATTCGATCACGCAGCTGAAACGCTGACGTGAGTTGAGCGAATTTCCAAAACTTAAGTTTATATTATGTTTTAGGATTTCAACCAACAATTTGGGAAAATTGGTCTACTTGAGAAGGGGTTGAATCGCTACCTCGATTTAAAAGATATATTAGTAGAATGTGTTTGCATCTAAGCCTACAATTTTTAATGACACACCAAAACGTGTTCTGGGGACCAAGATCGGTGTTCATTTACTATTCCCGACCTTAGATCTCAAAAGAGTCACTGCAATAGATCATCTTTGCTATGGAAATTTGCTAATGATCATTCTAATCAAGAACATTAACAGATCCTGTTACAATGAGGTTTATTAAATCAAGTGTATTTCCCGACAAAATGTGAATTATATCCTGTGTAAATTGTAAACAGTATGCCTATATTTCCGAGACTCATCATTGTAGGCTAAATACGTCCTGTTTGAGTATTTGTCAAGTGATCACCACCTCATTACGAGAGATACCACCGTTGCCGCATCAGATGATATCTCAGGCACATTAAATCTGATATCATAATGTACAGTAACTTTCATATAATAATTATATCCTTCGGTGACCATGGACGAGCTGATACCTGAACGCCGTTTTTGAAGTTTTTTTTTCTCAATGTCTGGCCTACGTTTTAGTAGCGAATTTCCATAGGAAAGATGAGCTGTTGCAGTGATTTTTATTGTGAGACCAAGGTCCTGAGTGGTTAGTGAGCACCGATCATTGTACCTCATTTTACTTCCGATTTGGTTTAAATTTGGTACACTCGTTGGCTTCCAAGTTGTTCGGACGTGTTCGTTAGCCAAAAAATCCAACAACCAGAAGCAGGTTTTTTGACTGAAAGTAACCGTTTTTACAAATTTTTCATACTAGATTTAAACTGTTGGGGGTTTATCTAAACAAATAAATAGAGGATATTATTCTGAACATTTGGTTTTTTTACACTACCTCATAGCCCGTCTGGTTCCCCCAACATCGGTGAAAACGTAAAATACCATAAAAATAGAGTTCGTCTTCTGAGAACGAATCGAAGGAGTCCATAATCCGAGGCCGCAAGCGGAACGAAGCAGCGCGTGAGGCGGGGCTAGTTTCCGAGATGCAAACAAATTTTAAAAATATATTTGTACACGAAATTCAGCTCACGGTTCAGCTGCGTGATCGAATTATTTTAAGGGTTTCTATTAATAATTAAAATAAACAATATGCATCACAATTTTAAACATCGCATCAAGAATCACTTCTAGATGAATTAAAAGAGCTAGATCCCGATCAGTGGCTAACTGAAAAACCATACCGGCTTTGTCGAACCAGAGATCGAGAAGCTGAGCATACAAATATAAAAAGCAGCTATAGGGATTTTGTAGAAAATCCAACAAAAACTAAAAAACATTTAACACCTTTGTTAAACTGCACGAAACTGATGCCATGTAGTTCAGCTGGCTGAGAGAGAGGATTCAGTAGTTAACCAGACTGACAGAGTGCCTCGTGTGTCAAGTTTAGCGTTTGTCAAATTACGCTGGCCAAAATTGAGTGACTGGAATCCAGAGCCAAATGTTGAAACATGGCTCAGAAAACACCGCACTGAAGATGACGCCCATCGTGACAGGCGAAATCAACCACCTTGAAGAGTCTGTCTATTTGCTAAATATTTGTAATTCATGAACATGGTCGTAATCTTTATCCAAATTTTTAATCATTTAAATTAGACAACCATCAAGTTAAGGTGATAAAATGTTCCATCAATAAATATATTTGTGGATTTTTCTAACTAATAAATAGTTATATAGTACATGAATGTGTATTGTTTTTCGGAAAGTAAATATGCTGCACTTTTGAATTGACCAAAAATACGTTGACATAGTGTTGTTTTTTTAAGTGAAAATATTAAGAATTTTCCGAGGACAGGAAAGTCGCAATTCCGGCACTTGAAAGATACGTCAGGGGTGTAGGTTACCTATTTTTCCTTATTTTGACGCGTTTTTGGGATGTCTGTCCCATCATCAGAAAATTCCAGAATAGAGGTTGTCAAAACATTAAAATAAAAAAATTTGACATATAAGAACACAACACATTTTTTTAAACAGTACCAGGTGCGCACCAATCCTAGGGCTAAACCTAGAGCAGTGGCGGCTCGAAGCAAGAATTAATGGGGGTGCTATAACTGAAAATGTTAAGCTTTTGTTTTAAAATCGTGTAAAAAGGAAACAAACATGTATGAAAGCCAATCAAAGGAAAATGTATTCAGAGACTTGATAAAATCATAAAAGAACAAAATCAAACACAGGCCTATTTTACTAACTTTAATCTAAATGGCTACAGCTCAAGTCTGATCTGTTCGTTTAAAAAATAAATCAATTCTTCTTGTTCTAATTTGCGCGAAAAGGTCAATAATTTATTCTTGGACTCTCGTTAACTAAACTTTATATTCTTGGTTTAAATTTATACTATTTTTGCACTTTAACAATAAAACAAAGTGTCACGTTCTGCTTGTGCAATGTAAATCCGTTACTTCAACTGCCTGATAACCAGGATCAGCACTGGGGAAGCGACAGTGCTCTCTCTCATCACAGCCTCCCGTGCAGTTTCCTATGTGCGCACGCGCATACCAGCCAAACACCAGGTCGATGAAACTGCGAAGCGAACAGTTCCATACAAAGATTTGTGTATCTTTTTTATAAACTGGGGGATGGCTATTGACATTAAACTTAAGGATTATTAAGTATAAAGAAAGAATTAAAGAACAAAATAACTCATTATATTAAATGTTATCGATAGTATAAAGTGGTAATAGGGGGTGCTGTAATTCCACAGTGCCTATACCTATACATGAGCCGCCACTGCTAGCTATCCATTTAATTAATTATAAAAAAGGTAAACTCAAGCAATTGAGTTTCTAAGACAATTTTGATTTAACATGAACTACATTTTATAATTTTGAATGAAAGTTATTTCGTTTCAGGTCAACTTTTTTTGATACGGTTTGCGGGTAAATGTTTCAAACATCACTTTAATTTGATATTAGCCTAAATGAACTAACCTATACGAGTTCATTAAAACCTTTACAACTTCCCCACAGGGCTTTTCAACCCATATTATTTATTTGGCCGAACTGCCATTTTTTTAAATCCTACAAGATCGATTACTTAATAAACTAACGATTTTATTAATAGTTTCGACGGACACATAACACCAAAGTTCCATTTTGTCTCGTCATAACCACACATAGACTATGAATCTTTCTGTACAATAAATAAATCAATGTGTGCACTTACTATCACGTCGAACCGCATTGACTTATACTTATTTTCAACTTGAAAGGAGACAAAGAACATTAAATTTTGCGATAAAGACTTGGACGTGATCCAGCTGGCCGAACTAAAGCTGACCACAGCCTTCTGTTATCTTAAGGAAAGATGATATACGCATGGCCTTGTCTCCAAGTTCCTGTATTTAACGGTAATGCCTTCAAGTTTACTATACAGTAATAGTTTCTTTAACTTCAATTACCCTGTTTAATTTTATCTGATAACATTTGGTACGATTTATCGATTTTAGAGTACGTATAGCGTTGCGTACACATAACTTACAACGAAAAGATACTTTGAAATTGCATTTTTAAAGGATATTCAAGTAATTGCCGTACGGAATATAATAAATATTGTTTAAGTATTTAAATTTAGGCTAGTAAGCCCTCGTGAAAAATCATTGGCAGATAAATTAGATACACGTCAGAAATACATAATTTAAAAAAATACTATTTAAAACAACATACTTTATCTAGGCCTACCTAACTGTCCTGGCGGGAATTTTAAACTCGGTAAAAATGTACAATTATAAGGATTATAAAACTGTAGGCCTATTTGTTTAGAAAAATATTTATGTAAGTTATTATATATTTAAAGAAAGATATAAATTTTATCTTTTAATAGCTTTTCATTTCATATTGATAGATCAAATGATATAGAAGTTATTACAGTAATATCATAGTGAATAAATTAATAATGAAATATGTTATACGAAGATGTACGAATAATTCCGAAGTTAAACGAATAGGTATCTCTTCTTTAAATGTGTATGTGTATTATATTCAGTGTATAACCTCAAATCAACGTATTATAGCATACATTATTGTTCTATAACTCATATTAAAAAAAATCAACTTCGCAAGAAATTATGATGATTGCAGTTGTTAACATAACCCCAAAGCACAATCTACGTTAGGTTTTGAACAGATGATGGGTGAAATCTGCTGTTATACTATACGTAAGTTACACACGTACGTACTGCGACGGGCAAAAACCCGACACAAATGGACTAATTACCAAAAGTAATTAGGCCTAAAATAAAAGGTTGTAAATAGAAGCCAGAAGGCCTAAATATGCAAAAATAGGATAAGTAATAAATAAAATGACACATTGTAAGTAAATACAAAGGGGAAAAATGTATGTAAAGTGAAATGAAGTAATTTAAAATAATTATATTGTAAATTGAAGGCCTAGTCAATGTTAAACGCAATAGAAGCAAGGCTCAGTGAATTATTCTAAGAGAAACCGACAGGATAATTCATGTCGAGTTTTGTCCAGTACTGCAAATCAATGTCTACTGTTGCTATGCTCCATAAGACACCTAGGCGATGATAACCACCTAGGTTTTTCGCCTTGAAAAACCAAAAAAAAAAAAAAATCCATAAGACACCATGTTAATATTTTAAGATATAAAAATAGTAAATTCTTTTTAATGAAATGAATAGAGGAGAAGAAGCCAATAAGAATCTAATTAACAGAATTGTTTTAATAAAAATAATTAAGAAGTTATAAAGCAAAGACTTAGGTGAAAAATGCTAAAAATAACAAATTAAAATAATTCAAAGGCCTAAATTGGGGATAAATTAAAGAATAATAAATTAATAATAATTAACAAAAAATAAATTAACATAATTAAATATTTTTGGAAGAAAAGGCTCAAAAATAGATCAAATAAAATAACCAATTAAATAAAGGGAAATAAAGGTATATAGAAGTAAATATGTACTAGATAATATGTAATAAATATGTGAATGTAAAATACCATGTGAGAAGGGGGCATAAACCAAAAAGGGGGGTTACCAAATCCAAAATTCGACGATTCACACAAAACAGGCCACAGAACCGTGCCCAAAGTGAAGAAAGAAAAAATAAGAACAGTTTTGGAATTTTGGGAACCAGGAGAAGAGGATAGAACCAAGAAAATTCCAATTTAGATCAATTTGGAAAAAATAAAATTCAAATTTGTTAGAAAACTAACGAAGGCGATAACTGGGGAACCAGGAACCCTAGAACAACAACTCAAAGGAGGAAGGAATCAGGAGATGGTCAAGAATCCAATGAGCCAAAGAAATCCAAAATCGGACCAGGGGTTACGAAGTTAGAGCACTTCAAAAGAATTAAATACAAAAAGTATCAAATTCCTGTACGGACCAGAATGGCTTGAGTAAACACAGCGAAGGGAGGTTGAAGATATGACGTCATTCTATCACCACCGAGGCCAATACAATTACTTATTGCTCTGCAAAGGAAATAAACAATTATAGACGAAATCAAAGTGAGTTAATGAAAAAACAGTCGTGGGACCTAATTTAAATAATTAAAGGAAAATTCTACAATGTAGAAACCCAGATAAAACACAAGAGAAACAAAGTTACTCAAAAAAGGCAGAGTAAGTCTCTTGACTCCAAACTAGACAGTACGAAATTGGGGGAAGAAAAAATAATTTTAGTTGCGTTTTGATAGCCACACGAGGACCACGTAAAAGTTTGCAGAAGCAGCAGTAGGTCGACAAGAATCACCAACTCCGGTACAGATCAGCGGGCCGTAAGAAATCGCTCTACATTAAAGAAGAGGAGAAATCCTGAAGGAGAGAAGGCAGGAAGAAAGAAGAGGATCAAGGACTTCATTCCAAGGCCTAAACCACCAAGGAGGAAAGCCGCGATAAATCATATTTATTTGTGAGTAGCAAATAACCAAGATATATATATTTAAAGTTAAATAAAATCCATAAATAAAGTTTTAAAATTAAATGTAAAAGTAATAGTAAATTCAGGGGAAAGTATAAAAGTAAAATCATTCTGGAATATTCCCTATTCTCACAATGGTATAAAAACGTTTCAAAATAAATGTAAATAGTACCATAGTTATAAATATCAATATTATATTTGTTGGAAAAGTTTAAGCAGTTGCGAAAGCAAAATTAATTTGTTTTTTAAAATAAAAAAGTTTTATTTGCACATCTTAATTTCTTTCATTTATAAGTTGAATATCCAATACCAAAAATTAACCAGTGCTCTAAAATTAAGTTAGAATATAAGGTTATATTAATTCTTGTGTGTGACTAAATAACTCTAAACGGCACGGCCCGGAGAAGGAGTCTGACTAGAGCTAGTAAAATAAAATAAAGTGTATTCATTACAAACAACTTTTAAGAATTAGGAAAGTGAGCGTATTTCCTATTCTTGTCCACGTATGCGCGCAAAATTTATTTAAGGGCAAATCGAATAAAAAATAGACAGGGGAGCACGCGGGTCGAAGGCCCTGTGATCCCGATATTAAGTGTGTGCGGGTGCGGCGTGACAAAAGTGGCGTCCGAACGTAGGGCGAAGACCCTGCGAACCCGAAAAATAAAAGTGAGAGGCGCGTGTGCGGCGCACAGTGGAGTATTTACCCTTAAATGATGGCCAAAACTGAAATACCAAAAATCAATAAATACTATCAATATTGGTATTTCCTAATTGATAAACATCTAGCCTATTTACTTGGCGGAATATCGGGACGATAAGCCACACTGCCTTATCTTAAACGTCAGTTGAACCACAAGTCTTTGACGACGCGCCACGGTTGAGTTTCTTGATCACTTTCTATGTTCAATATAAATTGTTATATAGTTTTTTTATGGTTTAATTGACCAGTGATAATTTTTCCTCAGTGATTTGCGAGGTAAGTAGCTAATGTTTTCATAGTTTATTTAAAATTAAATAACAGTACTTAATTGAATTTTTCTGACGGTTTCATGTATTTAGTCAAGAAGTAAAATATTATGTTATTTTATTTAAGCTAAGGTTTTAATCATGTTCAGGGTCTGCCCGGGACAACTTGTTGATACCATATTATTCTTCATTTAACACTTAACTAATTCATGCAGTAAAATCTTCCGCATGTAGTTGCCATTTTTTTATAAATAATTTAAAAAAATTTATTTTTAATGGGTTTTAAAGTAAAAAATTATAAACGTTTAAGTAACTTTATGTTATTGAACATTTTTTAACTGATTTACACCAAAATTTAGTGTTTAATGAAACTAATTTAAAGGTTTGACAATTTTAGAAGTGAGTTCAACATTTTCAATTCGAAACTAGTTCATTTATTATTTAATTCTTAAGTTATAAAAAAACTTAAGTTATCATTCATCACATCTAAATTCATCCTTTATTTTCAGACTGGTAAATGGAGCGACAATTTATTCGCTTAAAATTGTTTGAGCTTGTCAAGGAAGTCCGGATTGGCTTTTGGACGATAAGATAATTACATGGAAAAAAGAGTAGCGGAAATTCTTCAATGTCCAGATGGTGAAATAGGAAATCTTGGACAAACTTTAAGTTATTTTAAATCTGACTTTAAGAAGAAATGGGCTGCTTCCAACCATAAAGAAGACTGGTTTCTTTTAAAAAAATGAAATTTGGTTTGAAGGAACTGTCAAGTTTCAAATTTTTTCGAAAGTTTTAAAAATGACCTGGGCTGCCCACCGTTGGACTTTAATGAATTGAGCGAAAGGTTAAAAAGGAGAAAAACAGAAGAACTAAGGCACAATGTTTCCACACTGACGTATGCAGCTTCAATGAGTCTGCGAGCTGCAGGAAATCCTGACGCAGCTGATTTAATCAGAAAAATTACTGTGACTCCAAAAAAAGCTAAAAAAAATAAGGAAACAATTACTTCACTGGAAAAAAATTCAGTAAAAAAAGCATACTCCTTCTGAAGTCCCGGCTTTTGTTGTTGAAGCCGACTTAACCAGAAGGCAGTATGAAAAAAAGCCAGTCAGCAAACAAGAACATCTACCCATGCTACTCTCTAGTTAAACAAGATAAGAAAGACTGTTACCCTAGAGAAGATATGATAGATATTTCAGAAACAAGTGCTGAAATTAAAACTTCAAGCACTTTTAGACCACACCTAAGAATCGATCCTGAACTTGTTTTTATAAATGAAATTGGACTTAAATGAAAATAATATTTTTAATTATAATTTTTAAGTCTCTTCGGCTGTAGGACTCTGTTTGGGCTTAAAAATGTCATTAAATATATTAAAAATCATTAATAAACTTATTTTACCACATACATTAAAGGTACAAAAAGATATATATTTTTGGCCAGGTTTCAAGATCTAATACTCCACTGTGCGGCGTGGCAGTACGTACGGACGTACACTCGCTTTTATAGAAGTTGATATTTGAAGATTGCATCGAAAAGTTGATTTGATATTTCTAAAAGATTAGGCCAACGCCTTTCTACAAATCGTGCAAATGTAAATAATAATGATGATTTATTTCCCTCTATTTTGGCTACATGTGTACACATATACAAAGTGTCCATTCCCTTTAACCAACCTATTCGTTATTTTTGTTACTGAAAATACCTAAGTTGACAAAACTTTGTATACGACTTTACGGGGTTATTTGTCAGCTAAAAACAAGCCAATAAACTATTTTGCATACGTTCTATCTCGCTGTTTTCTGGCTGTCCGTCTGTATGTGATTTTTACAAACACCTAAATATCTCAGAACCAGTTTAAGATATAATCATGAAACTGGGTACGAATATTCATCTAAATAGGGAACATTTGAATTTAAAAATTTGTTTTCCTGCAACATATGTTTCAAAATGGCAGCAGTTGAAAATGTTCAATTTTAAATATCTAGAAAACTATAAGACAGCAATATTTATACTATTTTAAGATAAATACAACGATACATGGTTTTTAATAATTGAGTCATAAATAACGGAGATAACTCAAATTTAGTGGTCGAATGTAGTGCTATCCGGGTGCTGAAGGTGGTCATATTAATGAAATAGTAATAAAAGCCCTAGATATTACCCTCAGTATTACCCCAGATACACACAGATTTGAAACACGTCGGTACACATAATATGTATACATTGATTCCATTCCCCCCCCCAATGGTGGATAGTTGGTAAAAGATGCATTTATAGAAGCAAGTTGTTTCTTTACTTTGGCCCATTCCCTGAATTATCTTCACGAATTACAGAATCTTTTTGGAACGAAGTTCCTTCGCGGGTTGCGGTAGGAATTAACAAATAGAAAATGTAATGCCTAACGTAAAAAAGTGTTATTAATTGGTTGCTATGGCAAAGACAAATATGAAATAGAGTAACGAAAAGGCGTTATCAAATTGGTTGCTATGGCAATGAAAATAAATACATTCAAGAAACATGTGTTTTGGTTTATCAATTAATTATTTAAATTAAGAGACGATCAGTTCAGTCGTCCGACGTAGTTCAGGTATTATCGTCAAGCGTCGAAATACATACAATAAATATAAGTGTTGGTTCATCAGTCTAGGCCCAATCTAAAATTATTGTGTATATTTCATTTATTTTACTTGCCTTACCGGCAACATACATACAATAATTATAGGTTAGGCCTAGAAAGTAATTTTATGTTTATTGAATGTATTTACAATGAATGGACATTTAACTGTGTTAATCACCTTAGCTTTGATGTTATAATTTTAAAAATTCTACACCTTTATTATAATAACATTAAACTTATGAAAACAGTAAATATTTCTATAAAAAAAAAACTAATAATAAACGATAATCGAAAGATTAAAATTATGTGTGTATGTTGCCGTTAAGGCTGGTAAAATAATTGAATAAAAGGCGTGATGAACTTCGTTCCTGACGGGGGTCCCATGACAGCACACATTTACTTTTTTTTAAACTTATTTTATTTCATTCATAGACAATAATAAAAATAAAAACATAACTTCACAATGAAGTATAAAATAAAAAACTGTAATATATAAAATAAATCTAAAGTATAAAAACACACAATAGCTTCCATAGGGGAATCAAATATTTTGCAAACTCTAGGGCAAGCCCGTTTTGAGGTTGCAGAAGTAAATTCTAATTTACTTATAAAAAAGAACAAAAACAAGCTTATGGGAGCAGTTAAATTTACAATCTAAAATAAAAACATATAATGAGCAAAAGATACAAAGAGCGGGGAAAAAATGAAGGCAAATGAATAAATAGGAACCTGAACAAACATAATTATCAAAACTAATAAAAAGGTTTAACAGTAATTATTATATAAAAAAAAATACTCAACATTTTACTGTATCTAAATTTTAATTGCACAATACACATTCATACTTTCTTCCACACACAAACTCAAACTACTTTCTGTCTCTCTCACACAGACACACGACCAGATCCAACAAGCTCGTCAACAAATCACGCTGTACTTGCGTTAATTCACACAAACACGACAATAATCTATATATATAAAATTCAATGTATGTCCGTCTGTTTGAACGTTTGTCTGTTTGTACGTTTGTATGTTTGTCCTTTATGCGTTACCAAACCGTCCATCCGATTGCTTTGAAATTTTGCATAGTAACACAGGTTAACCCTGGGAAGGTTTTAGGCCATTTACCGAAGTCCTAGGACATTAGGGCTACGCCCCTGTGGCCCTCAAAGTTTCAATGTTAATCTTATGGAAGGTCAATCTTAAGGAAGAAGAAGAAAGATTTCTTTTGATTTTATCAGGGGCACAAAAAACAGCTGTTCGTATGAAAAGCTTAAAACATCTGATTTTGATCAACAACTGATTTGGATCAAAAACTGAATATAATTTTAGGTTAGGCCTACAATGAACTAAAACACCAATTATTGGGCTAATTATTTAAGATATATAAAAGCCAAATACCACTCACTGACTGAACACTTAAAAAGAATACAATTACGTTAAAAAGACTGAAAATACCAACCACCACGGGCAACGCCGTACGGGTCAGCTAGTTCTGTATATATTCTGTGGCAAAAGCCTTGAATTCTATGCTAAGTTTGTCACAATGTGCCCTATTTAGCGTAAGAAGACTAACGTCCTATACACTTTAACCATTCGATAAGTAAGTACAGGTAGGTTTACCTTAATACAATATGCTAATAAGTTTTGGGAAATTAATTTTAAATTTGTATAAAAAAATCATAATTTGTTACGTACGCGTAATTTTTAATCATGGCTAATTATTAATACATTTCCAGAATTTTTAAAGAATTCCAAGTGCACATTGTGAAAAACTTAATGAGTAGGTCTACTTCATTCGTCAAAATATAGGCCTAGGGTGAATATAAAATCACGGGACGGCTTAATATTGCGTTTAGCCGTTCTAGATAAAGCAATGGAACTTGACACACCTGTACCGTACCTGAAAAAGTATTTTTTGAAGCGACTATACATTTTCTCTCGCCTCAGAGGGACGGCCCACTTGGAGTCAGAAGAAAATCTTAAATCAAAACGTAGGCCAAACTGTACATCAAATTGAAGGTTTCTGTTAGTAGAAAACAATACCACAAATACTATCTCAAACGGACAACTGAGTCGAAAATGGCAGCCGGTCAAAATTTGTATTAAGGGGAGACGGACGTCCCAATTCGCGCCATGTTAATTTTGAAATATTGATGACCCATTATCTCTGAAATGTTTACCACCTATTGCATAGTGCCAACTGATTTTATCTTAAACTGTATAATTTTCAACACTTTAAAGTAACCAAAAAAAAGTGACCAGTATTATAAATGAAGGTACATTATAATCGAATTTTAAACAGATATATTTGTTTTTCATACAAAATGGTTCAAAGAGGTAGGGCAAGTTCATTCATATTATCAATCAAGGTGGCAAACAATAAAATTTGAATGTTATGCTTGAAACTTCTGACATTTATCTGTTAAAATATAGTTTTCGAGATTAAAAACAAAACAAAATAACTAGGACACTTTTCCACTAAGATAACTAGGTCAACTAGGACACTTTTCCAGTGGGATAATTAAGATAATTAGCTGACTTTTCCTTTAAGGCAACTAGGACACTTTTCCACTAAGATAACTAGGACAACTAGAACAATTTTCCTGTAGGACAACTAGGGCAGTTAGATGACTTTTCCTTTAGGACATCTGGGGCACTTTTTCAGTAAGATAACTAGGACAACTAGGGCAGTTATATACAGCAGCTAGGCACCAGTAGTGTTGTTGTCACCTGCCGGTTGCATTCATCCGATTTTCTCCTCCGTTTTCGGTATCTCGAAGACATTTTATTTTTTTTCTTGGCGGTAGCCTACTAACGGACAGACTGCGGCATGACAAAACGGACATTTCGAACAACCTATCCCTCCCCTTCCGTTTTTAGAAGAAAACGGAATCGTAACGCAACCGAAGAGAAAAAACGGATGGTGTAAACCTACACTAAGCCGAGTTGGTAACGTAGTACCTTAATGATCAGAAGATACCGGATTCAAATATTAGCTAGAGACCAGGTAGAGCAGTTCTTCATATCTGTGATTAGAGGGAAGGAGGGCGGAAGTAAATCAAACGGTGGTTGGCTCGTTTCCAAGCTGAAGGGATATGACTAGTTACCTGGTCTTCGGCTTGGGATGTTTTGCATACTTTTACTACAGTATTTATATATGTAGCCTATATATTTTATTTTAAAAACCAACTGACGGAAGTGACGGTATAGACTTGCGATGTTTTGCATGCCATTTCAAGAACAAAATAATTCGACCACTCAGCTGGACCGCTGACGTGAGTTGAGCAAATTTCCAAAATTAAGTTTATTTGCCTATGTTTTAGGGTTTCAACCAACAATTTAGGAAATAGGTCTACTCACGAAGGCGTTGAACAGCTGTCTTTGTGTACGCAATATATTAGTAGAATTTGTTTCCTCCTAGTGGCCTCGCGAGTTTGCACCGCGTACTTTTATGGTATTTTACGATTTTGGGGGAACTAAGCGAGCTAAAAGGTCGCTTAAAAAAACAAAATGTGTGCAGAATAACATCCTACATTTATATTTTTAGAAAAACTCTACAAAATTTAATTCTCGTAGTAAAAATCTAAAAAAATAGTTACTTCCGGTCAAAAAACGTACTTCCGGTTGTTGGATTTTTTTGGCAAACGAACTCGTCCGAGCGACTGTCTCTATGCATTGTAAAAATCAGAAAGTGTAACTTTAAAAATTTTTAATTTGTAAAATTTAAATATTCAAATAGAAAAAGCTAATTAACAGCAGGATAATAATTTTGCATTTTGATTTAGGCCTATTCGTTGTTTTATTTTTCGTTTTGTTTAGTTTGTAATTAACGTCAGTAGGCTACTCAACTATCCGCATAGGCTAATAAAAAAATGTGATATAGTAGGCTAAATCATTATTTTTTATAGGTTATTTCATTTTAAACAACTTATCTGCTTTCTAACTACTTTTCAACATTTAAAAAGTTGTTTACGAGGCCTTTATGAAATAAAACAAAAGGTTTTATAAATATTTTGAAAATAAATTACATTATACTTTATGGCAGATAACATTACTTTTACGAAAACATGGCGGCCGCTTTCATGTGGCCACACTGTCTCTATCTAGTCACTGTACAGCGTTCTACAGTGAGTTTATAGAGACAGTGTGGCCAAGTGAGGTCTTCTTTCCTATTGGCCGGTAGCCATGTTTTTCCTAAATTCTTATCTGTTTCTATTACATTTGTTACATTTTTTTGCGCGAAAAAACTGAATACACTTTTTAAGAAGAAACACAGTTTTTATTATTTAATTTAAATATAAATATCAAACTGTAACAATTAAATCGCTTGTTTTTCCCTTTATAAAAAAAAAGAGGTCATTTCTCTTATAATTACAAAGAGATACAACACTAATCTTTACATTATAATTCTGAGCAGATGACATTACTTTTAAAAACATGGCGGCCACTTTCATATGGCCACACTGTCTCTATCTAGTCACTGTACAGCGTTCTACATTGTAACGCACTCTGGTGGCTAATTTTACTACTACTAGCGTTATCCATTTTAGACAGAATGTTGTATTTGACAGACAGATGTTACAAATTCGTTTGGCGGATTTTAATAGAAGAAAAAATATTATGAAATATATGTTTACATAAGTTATATTATAAGAAATAAAACTATGACGGTTAAAACGGTTAAAATGGAAATAAAACACCGAAATTGCTTACTTTTACAAAAACCAGTATCCAATCAAAAACAAAAATGATTATTGGACCAATCTTTTTGAACTAATTACTAACTCGATGCTAGTGAAGATTATGAAATGCTAAAACTCTCATAGTGTAATATAGTGATATCATATCCAATACTTAGTATAAGAGGTTGATTCTGTAAAATTTCTAGCTTAGTCATTTATAACCAACTAACTTGGAGTTATCATGTCGATTCCATGTAAAGCGTTTTGGGGTGTATTGACACTTCCATGCATGTATATCTTCGAAATATTTTTGCATAAAAAAATAAAAGTGTCATGCCGTTCTGAATAAAAAGGTGCATAATTAGGGATTTAGATTCAAAACTTGTTTGCAATTAGGCCAACACAGACTGAGCAACTATAGGAAGCTACTATTCTGGGCTTATGTAGTTCTAACTTCTCAAACGTTTAAAAAACATTCAAAATTCTAACATAGTTAGATTGCTCTTGCTGTATGAGTCTTTTTACTCTGTGGGGGAGTTCCTTAGCCATGCTGAGTTTCAGGATTTTCACTTTGATAAAACAGAACCATAACTATTTAGATAATCATTTTACTTTCTCACTATAAGTATAGAGAAAGTATAGTGATCGCAAAAAAATCGATGTTGAGATTTTTGTGGAAATATATGTTTTGGGACCCCCTGAGTCCAAAAAAGTGGTTTTTACAAAATGTCTGTCTGTATGTATACAAAGCTAGAGAGAAAACTATTCTAACTACGGTGTTTCAGCTAAATGGTTAGGACATGTGGAACGTATAACCATGAAATCATTATATGGCAGAATGGAAGAAAGACAAGGATACAGAAAGCCGAGAAAGAGATGGATGCAGGGCTGTGGAGGAGGATATCAGGGCTATGTGCATTGGAAGATGGTGTGAGAAAAAGTAATCTAGACAGGAATAGAGATGAGTTGTAAGCAAGACAGAGGAGAGGGGTTGGGTCAGGAAGATAAAACCCACACCTAAATTTAGAAAAGAATTTTCAAAAATAAAAACTTCTTTTGAATTAGAAATTGCAATAGATTTTTTCAACAATTCTGATGATTTTTATTTTTCAAACCTTGCTTATTCTAAATTAATCATGTAAAATTCAGTTAAATTTACTCTCTTAAATAAATTTTGTAAAACAATTTTTCTTTAATTCGTGTTGTTATAAATTTGTGCAAGCAGAAACATCTAAAATATTAGTTGTAATTTTCCTATCCAGCGCTCTTTAACGTGAAGTATTTTGCAGAGAAGCATTTCGAATTGCATTGGCAATTCCTTTCCTTGAAGACTTCATCAGTCAGCTGGAATCATGATTTATGGACCTCAAAGAAATATTTGGAAATTTGATCTATTTTTTGCCATCGGTGTGCTGCAAGACTTCTTGTTTAGATATTGAAAACTTTAACTTGTATCAAGAAAATTGATTTAGATCTGTTACAATCTGAATTTGATCTTTGGAAAATTTATTAGGAGAAAAGAGTGAAGTTGACGGCCACATGCGCTTGGAAAGTGCAATAAGAGTTGTACCCAAACATATTTAGTTTGCTAAATACTTTTTCCTCACTACCAGCATTGACTATATAAGTACTACTTACATAGTCAATGCTACCAGTCACGACTTGTATTCTGAGAAGGTTGGAGACGTTTTTGAGAAATTCATGTGGACAACAACCACTTAGTGGGTTGGCTCTGATGTCAGTTCATATAAGCAGAGAAATAGGTACAGAAAAGTTATAAGTGAGTTTGTATAAAAAAATGATAGAAGGTTAAGTTTTGTTTTGTAATTTTTGTGTCTGAAAAACATTGTGCAGTTTACATTAATTTTGTAACAATTTTTTGATTTCTTAATACTAACTGTAGCATTTTGTTTTAAAATAAGTATTTGTTTGTTGTATATTTAACAACCTGCTCTTTGATTTTTAACCTACACCTCTTTGTTGAAGAGTACAGCATGGCTACGGACAAGTCCCAAAGTAGTACTGACATCATATGACATCTTTTACTATTCATGTGAACAAACTAAATTAGAAAATTAAATCAGATAATTAATGACATCTTACGGGGATGCGTACTGGGATTGACCTTCTATTTGGCGCTTAGAAATTCCACCCTACAATCGATCTTATTGTGATTTCTCTACTTGTAAATATAGTGCCGTTCTTCTAATGTAGTTTCTTTAGCTTATTGTGCCGATTTTTTTAGTTTCTTGTTTATTTTTGTTGTTATTCTATTATTCATTAATATTTTTTATACACAAGTTTATTTTTGTTATTTACGTTAGGTATATATTTTAATTTTGTTGGTTTGTTCACAATTTCATTTGTTGTTATTAATTACATGGAATTTCAACTTTTATGTAATAAATAATGGATATTGACCAAGAATATTTAATCCGTAGTGAAGACATTAGAAATTAAATAAAATAAACGGTACAAGAAACTGGCACATACTTTCTCACAAACATATTTAAATTATTAAATAGATACACTGTGACTTCATAAGTGTATTAAAGAAGGAGAGGGGATATATTAAAGTAGGAGAGTAACTAATAAATATTATTATTATTAGCTAGAGAGAAAACTATTAGATCGATTTCTAATAAATTTGCATGAAACACGTCAATTAGGCTTGTATAGATGCACGAAAAAAGGTTTTGAAAATTTTGAAAAACAACCCCCTTTTTAGCCAAAAACCCCCATGTCAAACAGCGTAGCTGAAAGCTGGACTGGCTGGAAGGGTTGCAACAACTACTCCAGACAAACTTATAGTAATAGCAAAGCGGGAGTGCCGATGGAGGCCAGGTATTTCACTCACACACACGCAGACCGCTCACACACACAAGCGCAGGGGATTAGGACCGCCCGCATTTCCGCTCCCCCCAACCATAAATACTCCCCTACTAAACTTAACTAATCAAACTATAACTTTTTTTATTTGCAATTTTCTTTGGACTTGTTTAGTATTTTTGAACTCTATTTATCAAAACAAGAAAAATGATACCAAACAACGTATATTTACTATAAACTGTACGTTGTTTGGTATTTATTTTCACATTCCACGTAATCCAATAATATATAAACCCACAAGCTTTTCAGGTTTATAAAAACTCAAACTTGTAATGTAATCGTATTATAGTTTATTATTCAAATATACACAAATATTATTCAAATAATATATACACCCAAATTATATTTACAAGTATAATTTACAAATATTATTCACATACTTTACAAATAATATTCACCTAATTTACAAATAATATAAATAAAATCAACAAATATTTACACCATTTATTATAATAAAATACATGACTAAAACCAGACTGTCCTAAAATAAATGCTTCTGACTACAGAGAATGATATAAGGACGTGTTAAGCTATTATGAAATACAAAATGAACAGTGTACATTAAAATTAGTCAAC
>JAGFPH010013020.1:6180-16461 GCA_018207615.1 Philaenus spumarius
CTGGCGAACGTGTAGTAGACGCGTTTGTCCGACACCAGTTTGTCTGCGCACTTCTAAAACAAGAAAATACACAAAAGTGTTGCCTCAATTCGTACTGAAGTAACACGCACGTTGCTACGTGCTGGTCAGTATATCATGCACAACAAGTAGAAGCACATCTGGTTGTGTTCTGTTTAGAAAATACACTGTGGACAATTTCATTCTACTGTGTATGAAGCATGTGGAGAGCCTCGTTGTTGAAATACGACGTTGTAAAGCCACAATACTCTATTACCGATACCAACTCAACTCTTATCTAGCGAAGGATGATAATAGGCTGTTGTTGAAACTAGGAAAACCAAGGGAGCACTTATCTGATCAGACAGAAAATAACAAGAGGAAAACCAAGGAAAACAAAAGGGACAGACCTTTGATCAGCAAAAACTGATAAGATTACCGAAATCACTTTCGTTTATTTGTTATCTGGAAGAGAACATCTACAATATTATTGGTAAACTGTCATGCGAATAATAATATTTTATTTCAATTCTTTCAACTGTTCTTTATGTTTCACATTTATTAACTAAAAATGTACATTCAATACCACGCAGGTGAACCGCTGACGTGCGTTGAGCGAATTTCCAAAATTAATGTTTTAGGGTTTCAATCGACTATTTGGGAAATCGATCTACTCACGAAGGCGCTGAATAACTGCCGCGTACGAAATATATTATTATAATTTGTTTGCACCTAAGCCTCCAGCTTCGACTCAAGCGCTGCTTTGCAGCGGAAAAATTCACTTTGCTAGTTTGCACCTCGTCCTCGCTGCCTCGGGTTATGGACTGCTTCGCTTCGCTCGCAGCGTACAAACTCGGCCGTCTGCCTCGAAACAGATGCCCACACGTGAATTTAACCGGGTACTTTTACGGTATCTTACGTTTTGATCGATTTTGGGGGAACCAAGCGAGCTATAAGTTCGCGTAAAAACACAAAATGTGCAGAATAATATCCTACATTTATTTTTTTAGATAAACTCCAAAAGAGTTTCATCCGAAAAATCTAAAAAAAAAAAAAAAAAACAGTTACTTGCGGTAAAAAAAAATGTTTGCATTTTTTTGGCTAACTAATTTTTCTGAGCGACGTAGACAACTAACGTGTGTAACCAAATTTGCGCCAAATCGGACTTAAAATGCGGCCGCTAGTGTGCGAACACATATATACACATATGTAATTTCTAATAACACCATTTCTGGGGACCATAATATTTGTTCATTTACTACTCCCGACCTTAAGTTTCACAAAGGGTCGCTGCAATAGCTCATCTTTCCTATGGAAATGCTAATAATAAATCAAATAAGACCTGTTGAATTTTCATGTACCATAAGACGTAAATATGAACTTTCACATCCAAATTCTAAGTGTTTAAAATTGTGAAAAAGCGATAGGGAAGGTACAGTAATAGAGAAAAATAACGTCGTTATTTTCACACTTGTTTTTTAAAGTTCAATTTAGTTTGTTATTAGTGTTATTGATTATTCATCACTTGACTTATTCATGATTTATTCACTTGACTAGAGTCATACAGTGCTGTAAATTACTATAATTATCTCAATGTTACCCAAACTCATAAGGTATGATTCTAAAATACATAAATAATTTTACATTTTCTTTAGTACAACATAGACATTTTTTGGGCGAAAAATTTGAGTGGTAATCATCGCCTGGAACCCGGAGATAATTTATATAATGCTAATAAATTAATTAAATAATTTGACATACCAAAAATAAATTACAGATACGAAAATTCAACATTTAATTTTGACACACCATTGAAACTACTTAGCAATATGTAATAATAAATAACAAAAACAATAAGGATACATTAAATAGGACAGAACGAAAAGTATCTTTAAATGTTACCAGTCGCATTCAACCAATGCGATGGAGTAACGCTAACACCATATTTATGTTCTGGATACCATCACCCAGCACCGTATGAAAGCAATTAGGTAGGCAAAACCTAAGACATCGCTAAATGTAACATCCTTTATTATCTAACTAGCTGGCCCGACCCGGTTTTGCACGGCTAGACAAATCAAAGTTAAATGTATATTAACAAAAAATATATTATATCAATAAATATATTACACTATGTATTTCTTATGGGGATTTTTAGTAACTTTGACCCCTTCCAAACCTCCCCTAAAATTTAGATTTTTTTTAAAACCCTTTCTTAGCGAGCACCTAGGGCCCTAGAGGAAGTTACATAATAAATTTCATTCCAATCCGTTCGGTGTTTCTTTTTAGTAACTTTGACCCCCTAAAATTTCGAATTTTTTAAAAACCCTTTCTTAGCGAGTACCTAGGGCCCTAGAGGAAGCTACATACCATATTTCATTTCAATCCGTTTGATGGTTTTTTTGTAGTAACTTTGACTCCCCAAACCTCCCCTAAAAATTTCGAATTTTTTTAAACCCTTTCTTAGCGATCATCTATGGCCCTAGAGGAAGCTACATACCAAATTTCATTCCAATCCGTTCGGTAGGTTTTGAAAAATCGCGATTTAGTAACTTTGAGCCCCCTAAACCTAAAATTTCGAATTTTCGGAAACCCTTTCTTAGTGCGCGTCTAGAGCGTATAAAGAGTATTAGTGCCAAATTTCATGTTTGTAGGCCTCGTGGTTTTGAAGAAACTGTGATGAGTCAATGAACCAATGAGTCAATGGTATTTGGCTTTTACAAGTATAGATAACATAAAAAAAATGAACTACATGTGAAGGAGGCTAGGTTTTAAAAATAATTTGTATATTGTCTATTTTATATGTGTAATTAGTTAAATTTGGGTCTATGTTTTCAGTTTATGAAAATTTATAATAATACTGTCCCATAGTTCTTGGTAGAAATCCATTTTAAAGATACTGTATACAAAATGTAGAGGTACAACGATATTGTTGTGCCTCGCAGATTGTTTGGACACATCTAGAAGTACATAAACGTACACGATATTGGAGACAGTTTGACACTCTCAATATGTCGGGGAATATCTTTATTTCAGCTTGGTTGGAAATTTATAAAATTGTTGGCCTACATCACTTTACCTTTGTTTTCAGTAAATATTCCGCTCTCTGAGACGGTGTTATTCAATGTGGTGTAGGCTACATGTCAACATACGTTTAAAGATTTATTGTTTCACTTTCCAACTTTAACAAAAAACGTATTTTTTTATGTTTCGAGATATAACCAAAGTATAATTACAAAAAAAATGTTTAACTTTGGGCAGGCTTAGTCTGATCTTCGCATCTTCGTTTTCATTTGAAATGTTATAGTTACTATGGAGTTTTTATTGCCCCTTAATTCTACATTTCGTAAATGTTGTAAAAATTGAACATTGTTTGAAAGGTATATAATTAGCAATGTTTGAGTTATGAAAATATATTCATTCTTTGGAAGTAAATAAAAATACAAAACTTAAAATTGTGTACATTTACGATCGCCATTTTGAAACGGGACCAAATAAGTAATAATTTCAAAGTGTTAATTTCTAAAGGACCTTCGCCTTTATTAACCCATGTGTGCATTATCATTTTCTTCAAAAACAGCTCTTTCCCCAATAATACTCCTTTCGGGGCACTGGTGTTTGACAGCAATATATTACGTAAATTATTTAGTTACTAAATAGAATTAGTTCGCACTAAATAGATATTGTTACCACACTGATAGTAAATAAAAATACCAAATAAGTCAAAACTTTTATTTTCAAAGTGTTTATTTCTAAAGGACATTTGTCTTTAACACGTTCACTTCTAAGGACGCACATTTGAGCTTGACTCTGAACACTATGAGAAGCGGCCGACGCACAGTGCATTGCGTGCTTCGCTCGCCAACCCCCGTATTGGGAGTATTTTCAATACACAGTGCATTGCGTGCTTCGCTCGCCAACCTCCATATTGAGAGTATTTTCAATGCACAATGCATTGCGTGTTTCGCATGCCAACCCGCACATTGGGAGAATTTTCAATATACAGTGCATTGCTTGCTTCGCACGCCAACCCCCATATTGGGAGTATTTTCAATACACAGTATGTGCATTGCGTGCTTCGCACGCCAACCCGCAAGTTGGGAAAATTTTCAATACATAGAGCATTGCGTGCTTCGCATGCCAACCCCCGTATTGGGAGTATTTTCAATACACAATGCATTGCGTGCTTCGCATGCCAACCACTGTATTGGGAGAATTTTCGCACGCCAATTTTAAGCCTATGTGCTATCGACGTACATGTGAGTCCGCTTTAAAATATTAGTGATTATTACGTAGAAAGGTTCAAAAATAAAAAAATATGGTAATTTCTACTCATTTAGGCTATAATTATGAAAATAAAAGGTCAGCTCCTATAGCATAGGAAATACGAAATTTGCGTAGCAGTGAACGTGTTAAATACTTTATGCAATCACCCATTGTTAATTCTGTACTGTCAAACCACGACATTCTAAACTATTTTAAAGCATAACAAATAGCCAAATAGTGATACATATCTTCCACTTCCAGTCTATTGCACAAATTAATTTTTACTTTGAAAATTATAATAAAAATATGTATTGCAACTAGAACTTACCCTAAGAGATAGAAAAATTAGTTGTATTTCCAAATTTACTTTTGGTAGCGTTTATTAGTAAAAATAGGTTTTTTCCTTCAAAGTAACACGGTGCAGCAGAGGCACTAAACGCTTTGAGACAGTAACAAGTAATCAAATATTGCTATTGTTTCTAAAAATAATGTTTAGTCAACACATTAACATATTCTAACATACTGCAAATTGTTCCAAGTTATTTTTTATAAAACTTTTTGAGTAGGCTACATTTTTTATTTGCATTTTTGAATTGCAAAAAATTTAATACATTATTATTTAGAATGAAATTTTAGAAAGCCATTGCTTGTTGGAGTAAAGCACAGATGAACTTTACTTTATAAAAAAATACTTTTGGTGCTCCATCGCAATTCGATAGTTTTATCCCGTCCTCTTTTTTGTAGACATACTGGATAGTGAGCCACACTATCAAAGCGAACATCGGGTTCAGGTACGGTTCACTATGATGCCATGTGACTTTGAAGTCGCAAACCTATATTTACAAAATATAAGCAAAGAACAAACTATGCTGCATTTGTAACCGATTATTTGTGTAGAGAAATGTTACAAGCATATAATATAATTTTGTTGTTCGAAAATAACAACAGAAACACATATGATACGAATTATATAAATTCACAGCAACAAAGCACTAAACGCCAGCCGACATAGTACAAACCATTGACGATATAGCTGTTATAGAGGGTCTGAACTGTTGGATTATGAGTTCTCAGCGTTCTCCATTTGTAACATGAGAGTCACACGGTGCCTGCTATAACGGTCAAAAAAGGAATTATAATAAAAACAGACGGCAGTTGGTGGTATGTTACCTGAGAGTCACAAGGCGCTAAACTTTAAACGTTCTCTTAATTTTAAAATGCTGCAATAATAACGCTGCAGAAGAATTGTGTTCGTATCTTATCGCACGAATCCAAAACCGAACACAGTGCACCTCTTAAAAAAAAAAAAAAACTGAAAACTGAACCTTTTAAAAACCTGTTTATCTTTAAAGTATTGAGAACCTTTTTTACAGAATCGGGGATAGAGATGGCATTCTAATGAAAAGAGCTTTGACACTGTCAAATAGATCCAATGTTTTTGTCCGTAAACCAAATTTCACTATTTATATGAAATCTTATCCGTATCTAGCACCTACATTTTTTAACTGTCTGCTAGAAAGAATTAAATCATGTTCGAACAGTTGTCCGGTTTGCTGCGTAATATTCTGCTCGAAGTTGAAGATTCTTATTTCAATGTAATATCTTGAATGTTACGTGTTGGTTTTATATTCAGTAGTTGTATCCTTGCAAGTGTGTATGCTAAGTCTGAGTGCCTGAGTATAGTGTATATCTAAAATGTACATATCGTGAAATAGTTGTATTAAAAAAATGTGAGCCTCTTTTGTAAGACTCTTATAATGGGGATATGCGTTTGTGTATATGTATGTAAGTCAATTTAATTTATAAATACTGTATGTTGTTTATAAAAAGACTAGAAGTCAACTTTCTGTTTGTAGAGTTAAATGTTATCTTATTAATTCTTGTATATTTATTTCGGGGATCCCGCTAACGGCTCTAACGATTTTGATGAAAATTTGCATATAGGGCCTTTTTGACGACAGGAATCGAATGTGCTAGGTCTTACGTATGCAAAAATTCGCATAGCCTCTGAAAAATGTGAATAAAATTTAAATTTGAACTTATTTTTATACCACCTTTCAAGTCACTTAGAAGTCACTTAGATACAACTTCTTTTTATACCACCTTTAAAGTCACTAAGTATTCGAATAGATGCAATCCAGATGTTAAGTATACTGTGCGATGCTCGGTCACCCAGATACAAACGAGCCAAGATTAGCGCGAGCGTTTAGAGAGTTTTCTAACTGCGATCGAAGTGAAGCAGCCGTCTGAGGCCGTAGGCCGTGGCGGGGTTGGGACGCGAAGCGTCTAGGGGCTGAGCCTCTAGTGTAAATAATTGTGTTTATTTATTGGGAACTCGGTTGCAGATATCTTAACTTTGTCTTTGAATTTTGTTTTATGTATGTATATATTATATTGTTTTAAAACTACCTCACACAGATTCTTTTTTTACCTCGGGGTTTTCTTTATTGTTTCTGTAATTTTTGTTTAGTTTTTAAAAATGTGTTTATTTGTAAGAATTAAGTTATAATTTTGTAAATCAGAAGCAATAAAACAAAACCAATCAATCATCCAAACTTACGTATGATATCATCGGTAAGTTCCAAGCGGCAGCGACCAGAGCTTCCGCACTGCACGTGTCGTCAGGTCCAATGAAAGCCACCGTCCCATTATCCCTCATCTCTGTCATGACTCGTATTGCCAAAGCGGCGAAAGACGACTGCTTCCTGGTCAGACCGCTCCTGGCTTCCGTGTTGGCTCCTATATCAGCTGCAACAAACTGTAGTGTCCTTCCTGGAAGTAGTTCGGGATCTCCGTTTACAGCGTCTACTGCTAAAGGTAGAGCTCCAAGAACTATCTATAACAAGAGAGTGTACAATTAACCCTTCAAGAAATGAATTCATTTTAGGATGCGCATTTGTTATTTTAGGAATGAGCTTCATATATGGATTTCCCTCCCCTTCTTCTGTATATACAGTAGAACTTATTGTAATACTCAAAGCACTTAGTACTGTACTAGTGGTTCTGTGAACAGTAGACCTCGCTCGTTGAAATAACAAATGTGGTTTTGAGCTTAGGTTAAAAATAGTGTTCCAGTAAGGAAGTAAGTAGAAGTTTTAGCCAGTGAAAAAATACCAAACAGTTCGACTCTAAATATTGTGTGATGCAACAAAAAAACAAAAATAAATTAGAGAATGTAGTTTTGGTAAAGGACTACAACTCGGTAAATGCGACGCAACGCCTATCAGGCTTCTTATCTCGGGTTCCCCCTCCACAACTCACTCACAGTACAGCGGCCACACTGACGTAGCGCAGGAAAGAGCAAGACAGCAGGTAGCACTGTCTCTCGCTACCTCTCCTTAAAATTATAAGGTTTTATGAATAAAGAATAAACGTACAAAAACTTGGTTAAAATACAAAAACTTGGACGATTTAAAAAAAAATTTGAAGTTTGCGGCCATTTTGTGAGCTTACCGTTAGGGACACTGAAAAATCAGAAAAGCAGTTTTGTAGAACATCAAATTTGCTACCCGCAAAATCTAATTAGTTTTTTCAATTCGACTTACGGTTAAGCCACAAACTGGCTTTGGAAAAAAGCTTACAATGAGAGAAACGGTGCTTCTGACATTTTTATTTTATTTAAAGGGTGAAAAATGGAAGAACCTTATATATACATCGCTCGGTCTAGGAATAAGGAACATGCATGCAAACAATTATGAAAATCGGTCAAGGCGTTTGGCCGCAATCGTGAGACAGACATACAGACCGACACACAGACGAAATGCCAAAAGGTCGAGCTAAAACGGAGATGTTGAATTAGCCATCATCCAATAACCTTCTTATAAGTTTTGATTTAATAAGTGTTCTTAAATCCATCTAAGATATGTATTCTCCTAACCCTCTGGGTAAAGATATTCTGTGTTCCACGCAAAGATTTTGGTGGAAGGTGTTGGGGTGCCGTTCTGTTAGGTTTCGGTTCACGCTGGGATACAGGAAAGCACTAAGGCAGACCTATCTGCTAAAGAAGCCACTCTCAGCCTAACGTGAACATTGGATAAACCGCCACAGAATATAAAAACTGGTGAATTCTACTGGCATCGGCTTTAAAATTCAAAGTTATTATTTATTTATAGCTGATGCACAAAATCATAAAACCACTGTATTTAATAAAACAATGATACGCAAACATATCTTAATGCAGTTTAGTTCACTGGTTGATAGAAGAAACCAATTACAGCAGTGCATTTCACAATTTCGTATTCAACAATAATCTTAAATTAGATCAATTATGAATAAACTTCAAGTAAGTATTCAAATATATTACATAAAGTGTTGCATACTTGTACTATAACACAAGTTTACTTGCTGTTTTAATGTTATAGGAAGTAGGGATCGGTACAAATTGTTTTGTACCTAATGATACATGACCAAAATTTGTTTTAAGTAAATATCTGAAAGTAGTCCTGTAAAGATACCAACAAACACACATAAATATATGTATTACACGTATACTAATATACAAATTAATTCATGACTGTATCAGATGTCAACAAAAGTTACTTTACTTTGTAATGAAATTATTACTTTATACCTCAGAATTTGAAGAACGTAGGTCTACATATTACTTATTCATTACATTATAAGTAATAAAACATTTAATATTTGCTGGTATGTTCTTCAACATCTATTGATAATGGTGAACCTTTGAACAAAATAGTTAACGTGTATTGTATATAGCAGATTTGATATTTATTATAAATACATTTTTGTATGTCACGGTATAAGCATACGTGATTGGTATATTTATAGTTTTTAAAGTGTATTTCACGTTTATAAAATTGTTATATATACATGAATAAAATCATAATTATAAAATTCAAATTTATTCTTAATTGTCATAGTAATCCTATCAACTGCAATAAATAAAAATAGGTAAAAAATAATAAATAGTTTGATATAAAGTGTGTATAACCTTATAAATGAAATAATACAAGTTTTGTTTCTTAACTATTACTTAATACATACAAATCAAAGTAATAACAGCATTCATTTTACTAATAATATTTTGCACATAAAAAAGGAATAAACAATTTAATCGAACAAATAACTCAGTCTGCCTACGAGATAGTCGTGCTATATGTATCATTTCGATATCAATTAATGAACAAAATTCACTGTAGCAAGGTAGTCCGTTAAAAAGTAGGTCATAGGAAGTAGGCAGTGAACTATTAAGAAGCCAAAAGACCAGACTACATCGGTTTGTTGAAGTAGGAGCATGACGCAGTAAGATCACTTCAAATTAGATATAAGCTTGTAACGAAGTGTTTCAAAGGGCAACAAAAATACAGGAATTTAGTTACTAATGGACCCAACAAGAGCAGCTTTGTCTAAGGTAAACAGTTCTAAATTGCTTATCTTATTTATTCAAATAAACCCAGCAAGGCAAACAGTAACAATCCCCACTCTCCAACTGGACTATGTAAGACAGCATCGATCACCGAATATGCAGTTGGACCACAGCGGTCCAAGGGCGTGTTGAGCCCGCGGTAACGGCAAGGGCGTGTTGAGCCCGCCGTACCCCGTCGCATGGGCGTGCTGAGCCCGCGACATACCGCAGGGGCGTGTTGACCCCTCGGTAACGGCAAGGGCGTGTTGAGCCCGCGACATACTGCATGGGCGTGGTGAGCCCGCAGTATATGTTTGATGTGTCACATGGCCACTGACGGCATGTGGCAGATCATGTTTTGTTAGTAGAATGGAGAAGAGTTCACCCCACTAACAATAGTAAGAATGATATAAATATAGATTTTATGTTTTAGTTAGAGAGTCTGAGTTAGGATCGAGAACTGGAAACACCTCCCTGCAAGTCAGCCTGCCGAATTCGAGTCGTTGTAGCTGAATGCAACGAGCTACGAGAACCCAGGGACAAGAAGGACTACACCCAGTAAAAGGATCAAGAAAGGACTCAAGGCCTTTCTACTACAAAGCAACCCATTGGAGCAAAGGGGCAACCACAGCGACACCAGGACGAAGCACTGC
>JAGFPH010013021.1:0-10833 GCA_018207615.1 Philaenus spumarius
AAGATGGCGGCCAAAAATGTGAACCTCATCAAAAGAAAGTATAAACTAATCAATGATGTTCGGCGGTGGTTGGGAGTCGATATCTTAAGAAATGCGGAAAAAATTAGGGGGGGGGACATTTAAAACTCACCCTGTATATTTATAATGTATTTAGATTAATTGTACCACCCACTAACAATATTTTAAAAAATCTCCAACGTTAAAAGGTTTTCATAGCAGTAATTAAGTATGTATTAAACAACAGTAAACAATATAACATAATATAAAATAAAAAAAACTAAAGATTTGACAATGCAATTGTGAGTTAAGGGGCGTCATGGTATTCACCCAAGCCCGTCTGCATGTACAGTAGACATCGAGGAAAAAAATCCTTTTTCAAAAAACGATTGTACGAGCGTGGGTCAAATTCAAAAGGGAAACTTGACTGATTATTTGTAATTCTGATTTTCTTATAGAAAACATATTATTTTTCTACGTAGTCTCCGCCCTGGAAACGGATTTCCCCCAATGGGTTACGAACTTTTTAATCCCTTCAACGTAAAAACTAGCAGGGCGTTCACGTAGACATTGGAACACAAACTTTTCCCACGTGTCGTCATCGTTGAATCTCTGGTCTCCCATAGCCTCTTTGAGAGTTCCAAAAAGGTGAAATTCACATGGTCAGAACTGTATGGGGGATGTTCCAATGTTTCCTAGACGATTCTGTCCAGTTCTTGTCCCATAGCGTTTCCTGTTGTGGGGCTTAGATTAAACAAGATGACAGTTCTGAAAGATTGTGTGTTTCCTTTAATTCGATATGACAATTTAACTCTATTCTGTGAGTAGCAGTAATATTATTGTACGTCAAGCATACAATTCCTGTTTTGACTCGAGAGAGTAATGGTGCACCCAAGATTTGTTACAGGTACCGTAACAATTTGATTAAAAAACAGCTCACTTTCCTGAAATCAATTCAAGAGATGCTGGCAAACCTCCAAACAATGTCTATGTCAGAAACAGACACGGAACCCATTTAATGAATACTTATGAAACCCGAAGTCAATTGTCACCATCTGTCGATCGTGGCTCTGATTCTCGACCCTTTCTTTCCCTTTAGAGAACTCCTTATGCCAGGCAAAGATACGGGTCGTTATCAACATGGTCCCTGAAGTAGGCACACACCTCAATGAAATTTCGGTTGGAGTTAAGCCTTTGTTAGCTAAATCTTAATAATAATCCGTTGTTCCATGGAGACATGCACTAATCGCTCACTCATGGTATTCTTAACCTCTTTAACACTTAAGTGACCTGACCAAATTGGAGTCATGTCTACCGACTCCCTAACAGTCAAGACTACCTGTTAATCGACCTTCTCGGGACAGCGCTATTGAGAAATATAGTTCATGGCATTGGTGCTACGCACCGCTTCCGTCGTTTATCCCATAGATCGCTCCACTATCGTCAAATTATCAGCGTTATTGAAATAGTGCCTTGCATCGGAGTTCTATTAGGTTATCCAAATACAATGGTACTAGACACTTGACACAATTATTATAAAGAATCCGTCCTGTGACTTCAAATGAATTGGCTCCAAAAATGCATATTAAACTAAACACCAAATTATTAACACTATTTCTTGGATTTATATTGTTTGCATTATTTTGTAGAACATATTTTCTGCACTGACATATAAATATGAAAATAATTCAGAAACACTATTTTATTTTGTAAAAATAAATTTAACCCTTAAAATCAATTAAATCTCATAAAAACATAATTCTTCCGTATCGCCTGAAACTTTTGAAAGTCACTTTAAATATATGCTGTAAAATACAAGTTCTAGATCTAGTAAAAGTAAAATTTCATTCAAGTAAAATATGCAGTTAAATAATAACTAGACCAAATTGTTTTACTATTATTATGTGTTTAAAAGATACATTTTATGTACTGTACTATTTTTATATAATGCTTAATAAGCAGCGTTTTTTTAAGGATCTCTTCTGTCTCTCCTGGCTAGTGCTTTTGCTATTTCATCGTTACCGTTTGAACCTTCAAACAATCAAAAAGTATAGAC
The DNA here is from genome assembly GCA_018207615.1 of Philaenus spumarius. Taxonomy (NCBI): domain Eukaryota; kingdom Metazoa; phylum Arthropoda; class Insecta; order Hemiptera; family Aphrophoridae; genus Philaenus; species Philaenus spumarius. The sequence continues at coordinate 2,054 of JAGFPH010013021.1, forward strand.
AATGAAGCAAATTGACTCAATTACGTTCAAAATCTCAATTGCTATTAAAAGGCATGTTATACGCTTTAAACTGAAATAAGAAATTGGGTGAAAACATGTACTTTCAGAAGTTACTTAATAAAAATGAACAAAAATATGGTATAGTTTATCATACCCTCAAAATACAGTGTGATTGAAAAGTCCCGGAACGGTGTAATATATTTTTTACCATTATAGATAAAGTAATGAGACTTGGTATATCAATAATAGCCATAAATGTCTACTCTTTTAAGGTATTATCACTTTTTTATCCCTTAAGGGGGACGGCCCACGAGGAGTCAGACAAAATTCTTAAATAGCAGCATAGGTCGAGTTTGGTATCAAATTAAAGGTCTTAGTTAGTAGAACACATTTCCGCAAACCGGACTTCAAAAGGTCCACTCTAACCAAAATGGCGGCCCTAAACGTGTTGAAATAAATTGACATAAAGTTGCTAATATCTCGAAAAGGAAGAATTTTTAGAAAAAATTTCAAGAGACAAAAAATGTTTATTTCAAAGTGCTTGACCTAAAAAAAGTGCTCCCAAATCGATTTCGTAAATTTTATTTTTACTCCATCTTAGAAAATTTAGTTACCGTCCCCGCTCATAAAAAGCCTCATTGGGATTCATTAAAATTGAAGTGTCTAGTTCATCGATCACGAAATGTGTTATGTAATATATTATTTCTTTTAATGTTTTATTGATATGAACAGAGACCAACTCTCGCTTTATTGTTATTCCATCGTCGATTGAAAAGGAAGCCAAAAAATAGACTTATTTTCGTTCATCCAATCAATAAAGAAAAGAAGAGAAGATTTTGGAGCATTCTACACTGTGTTTCCTGATTTGAGGAGCTAGAAGAAACATTTTTCAATTATTTAAGAATGTCGGTTTCGTCATTTGACGAACTGCAGACGCGGCTTACGGATAGTATTCTACGAAAAAAATACTAAAGGAAAATTGGCGTGCATTTTGTCAAATTCGCCACTGTTTCGGCAGAGACGATGAAAAATCCATCGATTTTAATGGCAGCGAGCGGCTGCACAGGGCAAATAAACTGATCATTTATTTTTCCGACGAATGTGTATGCTCTAATACTCTCCTTCGCGCCTCTGTTGACGGCGACGGCAAATAATCTGTGGCGACTAAAACGCTGTGTGCTGCCTTTAGAACACTATACTTTGATACACTACACTGCATCTATATAAAATAAAGTGTCAGTGTTCAATTCAACCATAGATAATGTCAGCAATATATTGATAATTTATTGTAGCTTTAACATTTGCATAGGTGTTGAAAACAAGTTAGGTATTTTAATATAAAGTCTGAAATATTTTTTTACAATGGGGAGGTTATAACCCCCCCCTGGTTACGCCTATGGTGATCAGGGTAGCTCAGTTGGTGTAGCGTTACCACGGAATAGTAAAGGTCCTGGGTTCAAATCCCAGTTTTGGTCCATGTATTTTCACTTGTAATTTAAAATGTTAAGAATGTTGTTACAATAACTTGGAAATTCTTCTTTTGTAATTCACACAATACACTTTCAATTGTAATATTAAAATATGGGTAGTTAAACTGTCTTTACACTTTAAAAACAATTGAATTTTTATTTACTAAATAAATAAATTTATTGAAAATGAAATGAATTCTGAGTATATAGTGCAAGTTATAATTTCCTCTGAACAAAAATTTTTTTTAAAAGATTTGAAATTCCACCTAAAATAATGCGCAGTAATTATCATAAAACTGTATTATTTATTGGTTACTGTGGTTTAATGATTCAAAACACAGAAATCTATATTTGAAGCTAGCTGCGTGTGTAAAAAATACAGGATGTGTTTACCACATCCTGATACAACACTCAAAGAATTAATTATTAATATATATCATTAGTGTCAAAATCAGATGTTTCTACTTTTGTTTTTATAGTTTCTGCAATTGTTTACCTCAACTAAAGACAATCATTGTGAGTTACTGTAGCACATTCAGGGCCGGATCTTCAATCCGCAAACTACGCGTCCGCAGAAGGCGCCAACTTGGGAAATATGGGAAAGGTTTTATTTTTGTTTGTTTTAAGGACGAAAATTTATTATAGAAAATGTTACAAAAGTCACCTCCGATCTGCAAAGTTCAATGAATCTCATCAAAAGAGTCCAAGGGTTTCTTGAAAAAATAAGATCTGATGAAGGAGTCGATAGTGTTACTACAGATTCAAAACAGCTTGTAGACAAACTCGGAGTCAGTGCTGAGTTTGAAAAAAAAACTCAAGTCCGACCAATGAAAATGAAAAAGCAATTCTCTTACGAAAGTTAGGATGAACCTATTAGGGCAGCGAAAAGTCCTTTCAAAGTCAATTTTTGTTATGTTGTGCTTGAAAAAGCGATCACATCACTGAAAGAAAGATTCCAGCTTATGGAAAATCGCAGCAAAAGCTTTGAATTTCTAAATCAAATAGACAATCTGCCAACATGGGATAAAGAGGATTTTGAAGAAAGCATGTGCAAATCTTGAAACTGTTGGTGATGAAGAGGAAAGTGACATTGGTGGAAATGATCTCTTCAACGAGCTCCAAATATTTGCACCTATGTTGACCTCCAGTACCTCTCCGGTCAAAACCTTGTCTTTCATCACAAAAAATGGCTACGTGGACTCACTTCCTAACGGTTTTGTAAGCTTAAGAATGCTTCTCACCCTTCCAGTTAGAACCAGTGTCAGTGGCCAGTCCGTTCACCACTGGCTTTCAAAGTCAAAATTAATAAAGACTTACTTAAGATCAACCATATCTCAAGAACGATTGAAAGGACTAGCTTTGATGGCCATTGAAAATGACATTCTCAATGAAATGGATACGGAAACAATAATAAGAGATTTTGCCAAACTGAAAGCCAGAAAAGTTTCTTTCTAACATGAATTTCTGAGTAACAACAGAAGCAAGAAGCTTAGCTAATAATTAACATAATTGAATCAGTAGAAAATACTATGTAAATTTGCTTTTAAAGAAACATACCAAATATACCTCTTTTGAAGAAAATTGCAATTGTAATAATTATTTGCAGAATTTTAGTTCATTAGTCCATTACAATATACTGTAGGTAGGCCTACGTTTATTATCATTGAGATGGGAGTGCCAAAATATTGTTTCCTTACACTTAAAAAATGTCTAGTACCGGTCCTGAGCACATTTACTATTCACAAACACTAAACTAGAGTGTAGAAATATTTACAATTGTACGTACAATAACTTACGCTATAACTAGTTTTGTTGTAAAAAAGTTATGTGACCACCACTAAAAGTTATGTGTATTTGTGGAAGGTAAGGATATGACCACATCTACTAATTCTTTTAACTCCCTTGTTACTAGACCACTCAAAAGTTGTTGCTACACCAAATGATAAATTCAGACGAATGAAACAGTTGAAGTTATCAACGTAAAATAAAATCTGTTTTTTACAAGAATAAGGTATGTAAATCAATTTAATAAAGGAGCTCAAAAAACTAAAATGATATCACAGCTTCAGTACCAACTTTTGCATCACAACTGTTTGGATCTAAGAACAAAAACTTTTATAAACAAGTTAAATTGTAGAATAGATTTTTATGAATAATTAAATAACCGTTATTTGTTTTACTGGGATTTACTACAATTTTCTTGATTTTCTAATTCACAAAATAATGTTAAAAAATTGTTTTTATTTTGTCTTGTCGACTTTGAATTTCATATAAGTTTGTTTTCTGTTGTTCAAGGGAAAAGCGAAAAATTTTTCTTTTTTTTCTCTTCGGGATCTTTAATTACTAAATTTGAGAAGTGAGATACCCTACTCTTTCTTGATGAATCTCTAGTTTTCCGCTTCTCCCTTATTTCGTTATTTGTCGTATGAGATTTTTTACTAGAAGACCGTTGAGACTGGGTCCTAATACCTTTACCAGCAATAGCTCCTTTTTTGCTAACATGAAGAGAAAATACAGGTATAATTTTCTGTTTTTTATTTTCTGGATTACACATAAATTTTCCTGTCAGTGCAAGTGCACATTCGCTCGCAGTGTTAGTACGACTGTGTATCTTATGTACGAGAGAGAACTCATCGACTGGCTCACCTTGCGTCACATCATGAAAAATATTCAAAAATCCTTCTGAAGGATGCTTAATTAACTTACCAGATATTGACAAATTTGCTTTTTTCCCTTTATGAATTGTGTTGAACTTATATACTCCGGTTTCATAAGTTTGATCGGTGTTTTTTGGTAATAATTCATAAATAGCATCATCTTTAAATTTTTGTACCTTGAATTTGGGAATAGGTAAGTCAATGTGGTTTCCTAATATTCGGAAGTGCACTCTTTTGTTCTTCATTTCATCCGACATTTGGTGTGTTATTTCATAAAATTTGGTTAAATCACTGTCATCAAAATCCATTAGCTCAAAAGGTAAACTTAAAGGTGGGTAGAATTCGGGTTCGATATCTTCTTTAGAAGTTATTGGACTGCCTGTAAGAGACGGAATAGGAGAAACTTGTGTTTCTTTATCTAAATCACTAGAAACTGCACTGAGTTCCGATTCTTCAGAAGGTAATTCCATTTCATCTATTTTTTCTATGATATCGTCCAGTTTACCCGGCATAATTTCAACTTTATCAGGATACTCTGAAGACGTCTCATCCTTGAAACGAAAACTTTTTTTTGCTCTTATTCCAGCATTCACAATCTTTTCCATCTCCTCTAGGGTTCTGTCAGGAACTAAAAATTTTTGATTAGGTTTATATATTTCATGATATGCTCCATCAGCTTCGTTTGGAAGAGACGGTAAATGTTTAAAGGTTTCAAGAAGATCTGTTTCATCTTTACTTTTAAGTTTAGGTTTAGCTAACTTCTCCTTTGTAAGGACTCGCATAAAACCTAAATTCTTCCCAGGTACATCTGTTGTTACCATTTCCCTCCCCCTTATTGGTCTTTTAGAAGCTACTAAACTTTCTCTCTCCATGGTGTAATATATATTACTGTACTTTCTATTTTAATTTTATATTTTTAATTATTTAAGCGGTTTTTGTCAAGATAAACTGAAATCATTTGTATAACCATACCCACAATTTATTATACTTCATATAAGTATTATTACGTATGCTACAAAATGATAAAATACAGTGAAGACTTACTCGACCGAGTTCAATTGTTTATGTTATTGACTAATACAAACAGTAAAACTATTAAAACTTCATTTTGATATTTCCATAGTTGTTCAATTTGAAAGTATCATCCTGTTGTTGTCTCTGTTAATGATGTTAATAAGTGGAACCATCTAACAAAATAAAGAAAAGAATCATCAGGTACAGTAATTTGATTAACAGATGTACTTACAAAGAAAGAGGTACCACATAAGGTGTAATTCACATGGTGTCTACATTTATCAAAACAGACCAGAAACACACTTTAATTAAACTTTATTGATTCTAAATATACAAAATCTGTAAGATTTTAAATGTATCATAATGTTATGTGTACTCAAATTTAGAAAACAAACCAAATGGTTAGTAATATGTTAGTGAGGGTGCAGACATGTCAGTGATGTGAACAGCTGATTTCAACAACAATGTTTTTGAATCCAAATAACAAATTAATATATGTGAAAACTGCCTGTTAAATTATTTTTTTAGAATTTGTACAATTTTATTAGTGTTGATTTTAGTTATGGTACTTCATTAATCATTTTATAGTCAAATAATTTCGGAGTACACAATGTAGGATAAATAATTACTGGATTAAATTAATGTATTTTTAAGCAATAGTCTTAAAATAGCCAATAGTATGACTGCAGCTGTTTATTTAAAAAATAATAACTTTATGCTATGGAAATTTATTTGATTAAAATTATAAATTTCATGAGAAATATCAACAGGATAGCTGTTGCATTATTTGAAATATCTGAAAATTTAACAATAATCGCATATATTATTTCTCAAGGCCATTTTTTTGTCGGTACACCATAACTTCCTTAATACATCATCAAATTACATGAATGAGGCATCATTTTAAAGCTTTCCTTAACCGCTACACTGGAAAAATATACAATCAGCTTAAAATTCATGTATTAATAACAAAAATTGATTAAAAAACGTTTATATTATACTTTGTATGTTCCTAATGAAAGGCGCCATCTATTAACCATCTGTTTAACTAGCATGACAGCTGTTAGTTAGATTGTTTAAACTGTAAGATTGTATAGGGAAACTGTTACTGTATTTATAAACCAATGTAAATAAATAAACTTAATTAACTGAATTAAATCAACGTGTTAAATCAGGTAAATGTAGGCCTACTCTGAACTTGCGAAATATTCGCACGGGTCAGCTAGTTAAATATTTGAATTAAACCTGTATTAATAAGATAAGCTTCTTTAAGTTTTTAAATAACTATAGCCTACTTGCAAACTAAGTTGTGATTAAAAGCAATTAACTTAACTAAAAGTTTGTCCATTCCAAAACTGTTGAGGACTCAAATTGTTTCAATTAAACTTTTGTTGAAGAAATATAATAAGCTTAAACTGTAAACAAAGAGGGGAAATATATGCAATGTTATCTCATTTATCTGCGCTCTGACCTTGCTTCTAAAAGATGGTTGCTTCTTACTTTATCTATTCTGTCTATTCTTCAGTTTCATTAATGCAGTTTGTAGAGGCTACTATGAAAATGAAAGTTAATATTATGATTGTTAATAATATTTGTATTTTAGATATATTCAGCTATATTTTTTGTTTTTAAAATGGTAAGCTAGTATTTTAGTTTTGCTTATGTTTATATTTAAAAAAATAATACTATAACACAAATATTGGTAACTTTAAAATGTTGCTACCTAATGCTTTAGATAGTTTGAGTGTTTTAATTAATGCTATTCAGTTATCGTAGGCCTACTAAGCTAGGGATGGCTCCTCAAATATGATTGAAGAGCTAGTGCCTTCCAACCAATATTATTAAAAAATATTCACCATTAAATATTGATATTTTTTTGTATAATTAATGAGTTTTTCATTTTAAAATGTTGTTAAATCTAGAAACAAATGTTCTTACAACTGCTAGCCACTTGAAATTTAAACATATTGATGTAATGGAATAATACATTGTTCCTAGGTCGGAATTAATTCTACATATAACTGCCCCCACTAGTCCCCATTGTACAGCGTACGGCTTACTGAAAACAAGTCTATCAGCACATTTCTGAATTGTTAGTAGTAAGGCAAAAAGCCGGTGAAAGTTTAGCCTTTGTCGTTTAAATAATTCTGTAAAATAGTTACTGGTACGCCTCACTTTTACTAAAGTTATTTTAAAATTACTTTGAATTTGTATTGTTTTTACTGTCATATTTGTAATATAAGTGAGTTATAACAAAAGTGTGAAGATTAGTATAAACAATATTGTTAAAGTTAATTTCAAAATTCTTCCCTTACGAAACAAAGTTAAAATTAAAGATATAGGAAACTGTATTTACACCTGAATTAAACCTTACCTAACAAGAAAAAATAGGTAGATGTAATTTAACAAGGCATTTTTCTAAAGAAACTTACACACATTTTAAATGGATTTCTGAAAATAATAATAGAAGTGTATTTTAAATAGTTTTTCTAATTACTCTAGGGTACCTTAACACATTTTCGTTTTTGAGTTATAAAGTTAATTGCACAAATTTATATTGGATTAAAATGTCGACCTGAAGTTTTGTATGTCTGATGGTAGATTTGATCTGTTTGTTAGATGTTATGAGCCCCAGCTATAATTATCTTGAGTCTTCACAGCATACAACAAAGATAAGATTTGTTATTATTCGAAGTACGGTAGTGAGAGTGTAGATAATGTTTTTTAAACACAGACCACAAGTTTTTTATATTTGATCACTACTGGTACCTTTAAAATAACACAACCTACATTATTCTGGTTTATGTAAAATAAAATATTGATTATATTTGTGCAAAAAGTAAACTGTCTTTCGCTAGAAAATGGTACGATAGGGGATTGAATCTGTTAATGAAAAATTAATTTCACCTGATTGGTTAATTATCACCAATAGTTAACTTTGGTACATAGTTAAACTTTGGTTTGATATTATCTATAAGGTTTCTACAGTTTTAGTTTTTATAATGGTTTTCCTATTGTGAATTGTGTAATTTTTAGCGATACAATAAATTTATTTTATTTTCAAGAAGGTATACATTAAATTAATAATATATTCTATATCCAACAAGCATAACCTTAGAATTAAAATAGAATGGAAACACACGATTAGAAACATTAAACCGGTAGGTACATACAATTATTATGTGGATGATATGCTCGGCAAACTTTGACCCAGTTTTTGAGCTGTTTGCGATTTGTTTGGCCGACAGGATATGTTCCTTAAACCTTTTATTAAAAACTATCTTCCTGGTTGCTCTATATATTTTTAGACAATCGCTACATAACAATTGGTATTCTCCTGTGCCTTCAAATTTTTTCTTTAATTTGCTTTTACTGTTTATGTATCCCTGCAAATTATTTCTGGTTTTATATGCGACCTTGAAGCCATGTTCATGGAGGATATTGCCAAGTATGTGTTCAAGTAATGTACAGTAATTAAACACCAAACATTTTTCTTTATTTTGTTGAGATTATTCTTGAATTATAAAATTACACTGACATGTACAACAATAATATGCCTATTCCAATAAGTTGGTGAGAATAGTTGCAATTTATCTATATAATAAAAATGAATTGCTGTTTCTTTGAAATCGCATCAATT
>JAGFPH010013022.1:0-18142 GCA_018207615.1 Philaenus spumarius
AAATTTTAATAAAGATCGGATATTAAATATTAAAGTTATAAGAGTATAACCGTTTAGCGGTAAATCGGAAAAAAAAATTTCAACTTTGATTTCCTATAAATATTGTAATTATAAATTTACAATGCCCCCTATCCCCCCATATACATAACAATCTTTCAATAGATAATAAATTTGTGGCCTATCATTATAATATTTACCTAGTTTTAATAATGTTGTACTATATATAGGAAATTTTATCAGGAATCCAAAACTGTTTTAATATTTTACAATCCGATCAATAACTAATAAGATATAAATATTTTTCTAACATAATGTCCGTTTTTAAGCTTAGTTTTAAAATAATATTTCAGTCCATGATTGTCAATGATAAAAATTCGTTGGTTATTCAAACATATAAATAAAAATTAATAATATTATTAAAACATTTTTTTAAAGGATTTTCAATCTGTTGTAATATTTAAAATTGAATGAATTCATGGGTTATGCATGTTTTTCTAACACAATACAGTATCCATTATTTACAGGTCATTTATAATAATATTTCACTGCCTAATAAAATTGTGGCCTAAAGGCCAATATATAAACATCACACGCAATTGAAAAAAGTACAGTATTTTAGATCCGAGTTCCATGGCTCAAAAACGCACAGTGAGTTTTGCCCAAATTGATTTTTTAGATTACGTAATTTGTTAGCTACGCTCTAATAAACAAATCCCATTTATGCCAGTTTGTTACTCATAATTCCCGAACAAACATAAAAATTACGAAACAGGTTTGAGGTGTATTTAACGTCTATGTGTACGGTACATTTCACATTTTTTTTTACACAGTTCAGAAATAAACTGTCTCTGGTTAACAGTAAAATAAAACACAGAAGATCTTGTCAAAGTGTTAAGATTTTGATCCAAATCAGTTGTTTTATTTATAATGGTCGCGTTTCATGTCCATCCCCGAAACCCCATAATTTTTTTTTCAATTTTTAAATAGGAACCCTACATATTTCGGGTTAAAAAGTAGCCAAGATTATTCTCTGAGAAGTCCTCTACAAGCAAATGAAAGTTTCGTCAAAATTTTTTCAGCCATTCCGGAGATTAGCCCGGTCAAACAAACGGACAGACAAAACATTTAAAAACGCATGTTTAAGTTTTGGTAAAGTGTCAATAACCATATGAGCTTAGAAAAAAGTTTATATTTTGAAATCACTGACAGACACTTCAGTTTTATTTATAAGTATTAATAATAGTAATTTAAAAATTAAATATCGATTTTATTATCAAAAGAATTGACAAATAGATGTGTTGTAAAACAGTTTTATTCACAGAAATGAATATTAATAAACAATTAAAATTTTACATTATTCACAGGTAAACTAGCTGTAAATAATCACCTCTAGGTTTGGGGGTTTATTCTTACTTTACTCATAAATTGTTATGAATAATAATAATAAAATGATGTCGAGTTTATTTGTTAAACGAAAATTAAATTAAAATTCTATTTTATATAATTATTATTGTATCACATGTAGCCTACAATTTAATGTTAAAATTACCTTAACAACCGAATGGAAGAAAATGTTAATTTATTCAATTTCAATATTAACCTTAGCCTATTAATAGTTTTGTATAAATGACTTGATAATTTGTAAAAGCGGGAAACATACGCACTACAATATGCTGCGATGCATTAAGTAAGTGACAAACTGGAAGAGAACGAAAAGCTTCCACCAGTTCTTAACGAAAACCCCGCTTAACATCGGCGGGTAGCTATAATGACCTTGGCTAAATAGACTTGGCAACGTCGCATGACACTCAGCGTGTGCGGAGGCAATAATGGCTACGCAAATTCGACAATGTTTGTGGCCTCCAAGTACACATTTTTTTATCTTTGTGTAAAAGTGATAAATCGATGATACTCTTCTAAATTTGAGTACGTACGTTGATAATAAGCATAATTGGTATTGTTCTATGGCAGAATTAGGATAGGTGCCATAGTTTGGAATTCTAATTGCGCAGCCATAATCATAGGTGGATGTATGTGTGTAAATACATTTTTGTCATACAGTTTCTCAAAAACGAATCAACCGATTGAATTCTACGACATGTCATTCGAAAGGGTGTATCAAAACTTAGATCTGATTAGATTTGAGAGTTAATCCATCTAGCCAATCCGAAGAAATTTAAAAAAATAACCTAAATTTTTTTGGGAATTTTTATGTTTTTTAAAAATAACTTTAAAGCGTGCGAAACAATCATAATAAAACTATGTATATATTTTTTGTGCTTAAAATACTGCGTCGACTGCTTTTTTGAAAATGAAAATCGGACGACGCATTCAAAAGTTATCGTTGTTTAAAAATTCACAAATTCTCGTTTTTTAGTATTTTTTTAACATATCTTCCAGATTTCTCAACCAATCAATATAAACCGGTACATTTTCTTTTTGTGCTTTAAAAACTGCGTAGAATGCTTTTTTTAAATGAAAATCGAACGACGCATTCAAAAGTTATCGTTGTTTAAAAATTCACAAATTTTCGTTTTTTGGTATTTTTTAACATATCTTCCAGATTTCTCAACCAATCAATATAAACCTGTACATTTTCTTTTTGTGCTTTAAAAACTGCGTAGAATGTTTTTTTAAAAATGAAAATCGAACGACGCATTAAAAAGTTATAGTTGTTTAAAAATTCACAAATTTTCGTTTTTTGGTATTTGTTGTAATAGTGTTTGTTGTAATTAAACTTAGCGGGAAGTTACATGGATGGCCTTTAGGGTCAACTGTTTTCCCAATTTTTTTTTAAATAAGAAGCCAAGCTCATAAAGGTCTATAATAAGTGAACTAAATTAAATCTCTTTAAACTTAATAGTTTTTTATGGTACATGAAGTTCTTGTCTTTAACATGAGCAATTTATTCAATACAGAACTCCTTGATGTAAAACCACAAACTCGATATACAGATTTGTATCTTCAGCATAAGGATTATACCGAATGAACCTTTTATACATTTCGTTCGTTAACTTCTTTATTTAAGTAAACAAGTAAAAAGTTAACTTTTATTTAGTTTCATAAAAAGCAGATAACAAAATTAAACAAGTAAATCGAACGCCAGTAACTAGGCTCGATCCTGCGCAATTATGTTAGCGGTATTATTTGTAACAGACTGCAGGATCACATTTAATCATTATGTTACTCTGCTCATCAAGTAACCCTAATTATAATATATTTTTTGAATGTCTGTCTGAGTGTAACCATTGATTATTTAAGGCATTTTAAAATATTTTTTTAATAAGCGGAACCAAAGATGAATTAAATTTATTTATTCTTGTACACAGTCAATGCTTTTGCAATGCAAATTTACATAATATTGTGTTATTTTATTTTTTTGTTGCGAAATAAAGCATTTTTCATTTCATTCAGTCAAGTAGGGTTGTCTTTTAAAGTTTTCAAACAGGTTTCTTTTAGAAAACTGCCGCTTTTCCCATACCTTCAGTAAATAGAAAATTAAAACCTTCAAACAAATTCATGAAAACGTAGGTTAGCTTATGTTAAACTGGCTTGGGTTGTGTAGGGTTGATTTAGGTTAGGTTAGGTGAAATTTGGCAGAACAGTTCATTAAAATATAAACTTTTGGTGGCCGGTAAATATTTGAAACATATATACTAACCACAATTTTATTAACTAAAGTTTATGTAAAGGTTGATTAAAGAAATCAGTTTTTTTAATGATTGGAACTAAAATATTTATTTTACAGATCCGAAATTTACAATAGAGGAATAGTTAAAATTACAATCAATACCTCCAAACGAGTGTTTTTCTGGTTTTTTAAACGGTATAGGTTTAATCATAACCTCAAAACTAAGATGTTTAATAAAATTGAATGCCCAAATCCAATTATTAAGTTTACTTAAGATGAGATAATCTATAATTTTTGTTTAACCTAGCACTACATAACCTATATAAAATCCTCAAAACTAGGAATGCATGTTATTTTAAAGTGTGAAATCAAGTATTGCTGGAAATGAAAGTTGGAAATAGCTAGCATATAGGTCTTAGAGAAAACGGCCTATTATTGAACCAACACTGAAAGTCTTCCTATTAGAAGCTATGTATTTTTAAACATTATAACACGAGAAAAGTAAAGTAGGACAGTTTTAGTTGCTAATTTAATATGTTATCATTGGAAATTAACAATAAAAACTAATTCGTTTACAACTCTGTTTTTACATGGTGTCATGAAAAACGAAATAAAGTATGTTTTATTAAATTTATTTAACGAAAAGAAACAATGTTAACGAAAACCTAATAATACAATTTGAATTTATGTTATCGTGAATGTTTAACCATGTGTACATATTTTATTTCTAATTCAATAATACAACACTCTTTCTCTTGTAAGAATTCCGTACAGTTATTGGTTTCCGAGGTATTACAAATCAAACAGTTGAAACGGCATCCATTATGAATTGGATGGTTGCAAAAAGTTGATCGTTTTTAGTTTGTTTCCATTGTATACAAATCTATGCAAAATTGAAATTTTTATCAATCGGTTTTGGAGATAAAAATAATCAAATGAAAAACTTAAATTGCGACTTTGTATAACATTGAGGACTATGGGCGTTTTAATAATGATATCGTTAATTGACTTAGAAACAGTACCAATAACGTATTGGTAGATAGTTCTGATACACCCTGTATAAAGTAGGAAATTCTCTGCTTGTCAGTAAAATTCTGGCATTGCTTAAAACTCTGACAATCTGAAAAACAATCCATTGTTTTTGCCAAATATTTTAACACTTTCTATTACAGTAAATTGCAATGTAATATAGCGTATTGATTTTTTTATGTATTTTAATTTTAATTTCATTGTACTGTATTTTGTTCCATGTAGTTGGCAGCCATGTCGACAGATTCTATTGGCAATCGCATCACATTGTTGTCTCAGTCAACATGCCAAGACCTACTTGATTTAGAAATATTTGATTAAAGATATATTTTGAATTATAAAAGGGACTCAACATAAATGTAACAATAATAATCTCCTATGTGCTGTCTTCAATTAAATTAACTTAAAATTAGGTATTTTTGTAAGATGGTTGAATTCACTTACGACACTTACGAGTTATATATTTCTTTAATTAAAAAGTTTTGTTAAAAGGCTTATACAATAACGTCCTTGTTAGGGTATTTTCAGTGTTAATTATAAACAAAACGCTTTTTTAATTTTAATCCATACACAATAAATTAATTACACATTTTAATTGGAATATTATTTTATTATTTTTATAACTTATTACATCAATACGTAGCAAACTTATTGACCTCATCTTGCCAAACTAAATTCATCCTAACTTCAGAGTTTTTAATGTTTTTCTATTATTTAATAATAATAAACCAAGACGGTTAACCTTGAATAAAGATACAATTTTGAATATCTACGTGATTCCTAGGCAAAGGTATGAAACGTATACATATAAACGAAAAAATCATCTTTATAATATATTAGTATATATTGGTTATTTCAAGTGCAAACTAAAAAAACAAATTCCTTCTGCATTCCATAAGCTTCCCCAAAAGCAATAATGTCAAACGTGTTAAGAGGTTAGTGGCAGCTATATTGTTTTCAAGTCACATTATTTACACATGTGTTTGGTTTTATTCGAAATATTTGTCGCTTGATATGTTCCCCAGGAAAGGACTTTGGATTGAAAAACTTCAGATTTAAGGCTCTCAAACATTATTCAAACTTTAATGTTTAAAGTTTTAACAACCTCTTTGATTTAAGGGCAAATCACTTGAGTGAATCATGAATAAAAAATAGTTTATATTTTGTTTCGTTCAAAAAGATTTATAAGTGTAAAGATATTGGTACTATCAACATGTTGGTACATGCAAGACTTTAAAATGGCATATTCAGATTGCTATCTTGTACATAAGGTTCCTTATTGGTAAGAATTCCTCTCTGTGCTTTGATCATGATTACTTAGGTGATTCTTTTTAAAGTAATTGATATGACATTTGGGCATCTACTTATATAAAGCTAGACGGTAACACTGATTCACTGACAATAATTATTAGGCACTTCCTGTAATCGGACCCCCCTCAACCTTATACTTGAATTAAATCTCTCGACGAGAAACGTTTGGGAAAATTGCCAGAAGTTAACATTTTTCTATTTTGGAAGCACCTTTTGGGCGGGAAAGATTTTTTAGATTTTTTTTCATTTTTTCACTTTGAGCGCGTTTTGTAAGAGAACGGTAAGAAATAGCAAAAAATGTTAAATACGAAAGTTGTAGAAAATTTAATTTAAGACTAACGATTTTTCATCAGATTTAAGATCCAATCATCCATTTAGCCACTATTTATCCGAGAAGGGAAGCTCCGCCCAACGTTCTTAAAGCTAGCCGGTTTCACTGATTCACTGACATTAATTATTAGGCACGTCCCGTAATCGGACCCCCCTCGACCTCATACTTGAATTAAATAAAGCTCTCGACGAGAAACTTTTGGGAAAATTGCCACAATTTAACATTTTTTAATTTTGGAAGCACCTTTTGGGTGGGAAAGAATTTTTCGATTTTTTCAATTTCTTCATTTTCTCACTTTGAGCGCATTTAGTAAGAAAACGGTAAGAGATAGCAAAAAATGTTAAATACAAAAGTTGTAGAAAATTAAATTTCAAAGAAGAGATTTTCCATCAGATTCAAGATCCAATTATCCCTTTAGCCGCTATTAATCCGAGAAGGAGCTCCACCAAACAATCCTTCAAATTTCCCATGTTAATCTTATGGAGATAATGTTTAATGAGTTTGAGTCAGCTGCCAAATAAAACAGCTGATTTGTGCTCGGTCACCTATGTACAAACGAGTCAAAGATTAACGAGATTCTTTAACGAATTTTCCAACTGCGAGCGAAGCGAAGCAGCTATCTGAGGCCGAAGGCCGAGGAAGGGTTGGGACGCGAAGCGTCCAGGGGCACAGCCCCTAGTTTTCATCTAAACTTACTTGTCTCCAGATACAGTGCATATTTACAAGGTCAGTTAATAACAATTATGTTATTAATTTAGTGCTGGGGGTACACCACCTATAGTCAAACTGGAATTTTCTGGTTTAATTGTTTGTTGTCTCAGACGTGAGATATGAGGATGTATTTTGCAATTTATCTGTATCCCTGTAACCATTAACGATTTTTTTTAAACATCTGAAAAATATTATAGTAATGTTGGAAGTATACATAACAAAGTTTATAATTCCATTGCAACAATTGTAAAGTTAGTCATCATTAAACCTGAGAAATACAATAATACAAAGCTCCCTATAACATATGGGAGCTATCACAGTTATTACAATATAGTTATATCGATAGATATTTATCGATAATAATCGATTAAAAATCTAGATAAGATTCCACACAATAATTTTTATGCTAGGATATTTTGGTTTTAATACAAAAATATTTCTGTTTAGACAATGTGTACAATGAAAATTATCAGTATTGTTGGCTATATCAATTCTTTAAGGTGTTCAATATTCAGTATTCAATATTTAAAATTCAGTAAAAGTATTGAAGTTGATGAATATCAATGAATTAGATGGATGACATAATTTATAGTACATATAAATGTATTTATAGGTATTATTTGTCCTACTTTTTGGTTTGTTTTAATATTTCCAAATAAGTAACGATTTAAAATTAGTTCACATACATTTTTAATATTTTTAGTTTATCAGCAAATACATTGATTTACTTATTTGGTTTTAAAAATTTTCTGATTTGCTAAAATGGACTATGTTTACTGTATTATTTCTAAACGAGATTGAGCATTAATTAACATGAGTAGGCTTAAACGTTTTGTTAAAACCACCGCGCCGTTTTTGTACCTGTAACAGAGGACACTTGCTAAATTATTACACACAAAATAAAATAGTAAGCGGAATATTGGAAATTTAAATATCTACAACAATTTTCACGACATTATTTCAATCTTAAAGTTTTTTTTTACAATTTCCATTTTAAATAGCTATGATGGAAACGGAAGTAGAGAACATTGAAGCAACGATGCTATTAGCCGTATTGAATGGCAAATAATTTGTAGTTTTATCATATTTTTTTACAACATTTGTTCACATGAAACTAACTGACCATTGACAAATATGTAGAAAACTCTAAACTACATAGCTATTGGGACCGTTCTGGGTGCATTAGGGACAATGGGAGAGAGGGCAGGTAGCAGGTAGTCTTGTGATTTAGCTTTCACTTTTAACAACTAAACAACTTAGTTCTCAATATTTTAGCCAGCATTGGATCTTTAATGAAATAAAGAAGGGTTTTAAAAAAATATCTTTTATTATTTCTTAATTTCTTTAATGGTTGACTAGACATATTTTAGACGTATTTAGACATAAGTTTACATCTCGTAGTTACTTCGGGTCAAAAAAAGAGCTTAGGGTAGTTGGATTTTTTTGGTTAACTAACTCGTCCGAGCGACGTAGAAAACCAACATGTGTACAAAATTTGGACCAAATCGGACTTAAAATGCGGCCGCTAGTGTGCGAACACATATATATATACTTATATATATATATTTTTTTTTAAATGACACCATAAACGTGTTCTAAGGACTATGATCGGTGTTCATTTGCTTCTCCCGACCTTGGGTCTTAACATAAGGGCCACTCCAATACCTAATTTTTTTTATGGAAGTTCGCTAATAAGCTAAGGCTCACACACACATCCTAATTTTACACACGGTGTGCGCGCCGCTTGCATTGGGTTCTTTGGCCTTGTTGATTTCAACGAACCTCCGGCGATTGATAAGAAACCATGGAACATTTAGTATTCATTTTTCAGAGAAGCTGTAAAAATGTTGTAAATAATATTTCAAAATAGGCTTAATTTTGTTAGCGGATTTTTAGTAGGAACTTAAAATCTATTGTTTTTGGGAAAATGTTTTTGAAATTGATATGTATTTTTATACACTTTTATTTCGAACTAAATTTTAAAACAAACTTACAACTATTTTTAAATAATTACAAAAAATGTTTAGGAATACTACGTTTTATGTAGACCTAACGTTGGTTTTTTGCATTACTGGAAATGTTTTGCTTCCTGAGCTAAAACTTTAAAAATTTTACATCAATTATTTGTTTAGTAACGTGTATGAATCCTTTGGACATTTTCCTATAATAAAGCTACTGTACAATTTTGGATTGGGATATTGTTACTATATTTAGGGAAGTTAAAAAAAAAATATTTGCAAAGCGCAAAAATCATTGTGATTTAAAAAGGTCACTTCCATAGTTAACTTATTTGATAATGACAATAAAAAGAGATTTACATAATATCTTATTTGATTCACAACTTATCTTTTCCTGTTTCCAGTATGTTTTCAACTTGCTCTTCTCCCATCGGTATGAAGACAGCAAAGGTATTATTTGTTTATACTCTGGTCCGCCGATAGTTCCAACTCCGCAAATATTTCTCGCAAAAAAATCTGCTTTAATTTTTTTTTTAATAATCCTTTTGCAGAAGATCTCAAAGAATGGTTTGGTTTCTGTAGGAATCTATTAATTTAATTTAATTCTCTTCTGAAAAATCCATACTTAATTACTGGAAAAAATAATATCTTGAAAAACAATAATCACATGACGCTGAAAACGAAAACCCTATAACGCTCCCGTCCAAACATGAATGGCAAATATTCAAAGTGTTCGTTGAAAAAACCGACAAGTGGTGGATTTTCGCACAAATATGACGAATTCAATGCGCACAAGCTGTGTTTGCGCTCCTTTATATTTCATAAATCAAATACTTTCCTACGCGAGGCTAGAGCAGACAACAAGCAGTGGGTTTGCGTTAGCAATACTGTATACTGTACACACTGCGGGTAGAGGCCAGGATCTAGAACACTATACTTTTGATACACTATATTGCAACGCATATCAAATAAAGTGCCAATGCCCAGTTCTACCGAAGCTAATGTTAGCTATATATTGATAATTTATTGTAGCTTGACATTTGCATAGGTGTTGAAAACAATTACTCTTAATGGAGTATTTTTATGTAAACGAAATGCGAAATATTTTTTACTATGGGGGGTTATAACCTCCTGGTTACGCCTATATACTCTATACACAAAATAGTAAAGAACTATTATTATGTGATCTAATTTACAATATATTGCATACAATATTTGGTGTCCAAATTATTGGTCCAAGAACATGGCTAAATTTAGTTTCAATTGAAGAAGCTGCCGAA
Organism: Philaenus spumarius; assembly: GCA_018207615.1. Classification (NCBI taxonomy): domain Eukaryota; kingdom Metazoa; phylum Arthropoda; class Insecta; order Hemiptera; family Aphrophoridae; genus Philaenus; species Philaenus spumarius. The sequence goes on from JAGFPH010013022.1 coordinate 10,252, forward strand.
GTCTACTTGTCCATAAGTACATACAGAACCTGTAAGCAATGAATACAGCTTAGGTTTTTCGACTACAAAATCTTCCAAAAAAACAAAACAATAATACCGTACAGTGACATTTCTAATGGATGATATTTGTACGGGATGTATGAACAAAACATAACTTTAAATTAATTGTCAATTTATAACAAATTTTATATTATTTGGATAAAATTTGCATAAATAAAGAAAAATATCCAACAATGGAAAATAAAATATATCATCTCTATGGTTTTTAAAATCATATCTATTTTAGTAAAAGATTTAATAGTTTAGAGAATATTATTTCCTACACACTATATCGCTATCACTGATTTCTGAGAAATCACTGAAATAAAAATGCGAATACTTAAAGCAATCAGACGATGTAAGTATTTATTTGATAAAACATCTGAATTTGAATTATGTCTGAATTATTTAGAGGCAAAGGCTTATATAGAATCAAACCAAATCAGTTAAAAACAGTTATTTGTTTTGTTTAAAATTATACTATTGAATAACTATTTGAATTTATGACCTGCAGTAAATCAGGATATTACCAGAGATGATATTGATTTAGTTACACTTTTTGAGGTCATGTTACATTTTAAAGGCACTTCAGGTTAGGCCTGCTTCATATTATGTCAACTTTATAATAAACATAATAACGCTTATGACTTACTGTTTTCTTTCTGCTGTTTATATTTAGGTTAGGCCTGTCTCATGCGTCAACTTTATAGTAAACATAATAAGGCCTATGACTTACTGCTTTCTTTCTGTTGTTTATATTAAGTTTAGTCCTATCTCATTCGTCAACTTTGGTATACATAGGACCGCTTATGACTTACTGCTTTCTTTCTGCTGTTTATATTTAGGTTAGGCCTATGTCATGTGTCAGCTTTATAGTAAACATAGGAACGCTTATGACTTAGTGCTTTCTTTCTGCTGTTTGTATTTAGGTTAGACCTGTCTTATGCGTCAATTTTAGTAAACATAATAACGCTTATGAGTTACTGCTTTCTTTCTGCTGTTTATACATATTTAGGTTAGGCCTGTCTCATGCGTCAACTTTGGTATACATAGGAACGCTTATGACTTACTGCTTTCATTCTACTGTTTATATTTAGGTTAGGCCTATTTCATTCGTCAACTTTGGTATACATAGGAACGCTTATGACTTACCGGTAGTGCTTTCTTTCTGCTGTTTGTATTTAGGTTAGGCCTGTCTCTTGCGACAACTTTATAGTAAACATAGGAACGCTTATGAGTTACTGCTTTCTTTCTACTGTTTATATTTTGGTAGGCCTGTCTCATGTGTCAATTTTATACATACAATAAGAAATCATCTACAATTAAATTTGTAAAACAGAAAATTGGACTGAATTAGTTTTTTTTCTTTATATTTTCATAGATTTAAAAGGTAGACAAAATTTTTAGCCTATTTTGAATTAAAAATTGCACAGATAGACGAACCGGTATGACCAGGTCCCTCTAACCATAGAACCTTTCTACACTCGAACCTTTCTAATGTCCAGTTCTATTTGTTGAGGAATTTTTATCATAACAATTTAATTTTTAGTAGTTACAATTTGTTTGTGAATTTTTCAGGCTTCCGTTTGTAAATATTCTGTTGATGTCTATGTACTATATTATTATTTCCAAAAACAATTATCTCAAGTAATTACTTTTAAAATTTTGAACCAGCCTGTACGTTTACCTTGAGTCTTAGTTTAAATGGATGGAGTAGACCTATTATTGATTTTAGTCGATTTGTAATATTGACATTTAGGCCTACTACATTTAGTAACAAAGAAACTACACTAATTTGAATAAAAACCATGTACCACAAAACAAGGAACAAAAACAATAACAAACAACTAAATTGTAAGTTATGTTTAATACGTTACCCTACTAACATTCTCAGGTGGTTTTAACACTACTAAAGTCAAAACCCTCTCAGGAAGATGACCATGTTATCGAAATATACATATGTGTATCGTATTAAACATAACTTACAATTTAGTTGTTTGTTATTGTTTTTGTTCCTTCTTTTGTGGTTCAGGGTTTTTATTCAAATTAGTGTGATTTTGTCGCCTCAGTGCTCTTTTATTTGCTTATTGAAGAAACTGTTAAAATGTTCGATTATTATAAGTGGTTAGAGAAAATTGCATCTTGTAAATATTAATACAAGACATTTTGAATATACATAAACAATATTTTATGTTTAACAAACTAGTACGGGCCCACCCTTACGTATAGCCTTTCCTTCCTTGGTAATTGTTGTTATTTGTAAAGAAGTAATTAAAACACAATTGATTGTCAATAATGTATAATAATAGTATTTTAATTGTCTGATATCGTCTCTCTTCTAAACTCTGATAAAATGGGAAGTGGACCTATTTTCAATCGGCGGTAATAGTAAACTATAGCATCTGAAAATAAATATAACCACAAAACACAACCGTGAAACAGATACGAACAATATTGTAAAACATACTTTTAAAAATGACTTAATTCGCATAAATAATTTGCTGCGGTGAATAAAATTCCTTAAAACTGTGCTCCTAATTACTTTAAATTACCTTCGGGTTTTGTAGGCTTCAAATCTGATGGAAAAACTACAAATTATTTCAAAGAAAATTTCGACACGTAAATAGTAACAGAAATATATTTGTCCGTTTAAGTTACGCAGCAGCTGATTGACGGCGTTCAGTGTTGGGTAAACAGCTGTTTACTAACTATAAATATGCGTAGACTTACTTCTCAACGGTTCGTCCACTAACGGCTTGTTTCATAAGTTTAAGTAACTTTTAGGTTAGGCTTTTGTTTACAAGTAACTTTTTACAGGTAAAATTAATGATTTGATTTAGACAGTACTTATTAATTACCAATTTTAGCTTTAAAGTTATTTAATTGTTTAATATTTCTAAGTTGGAAACAAATAATTAGATATACTGCTATAATATGAGTACTATTACAAAACTGGCAGTGCTATCATTAACCGAGAATGCAATATCTCTAACTATAAACGGATGTAGAGAAAGGAAGTGGTATGCGTGTTAAGCATGCAGGATCTTCCAAGTAGAAATTTTAAAGTCTACAAACCAGCATATTTAAATCTTAGCTAAAACATTTTTCTATTGCGTTTCCTTGTTTGGATTAAAATATACACTTTCTTTAGAATTTTGTGTAGGCCTAATACTGAAGATGTTCTATAAATGTTGCTTATTACAATTAAGCAGTAACAAATCTAAATAGGTAAATTACAATATTAGTACTACATACTTGAGGTAGGTTCCTTCTATAGCGGAATATTTTTGTTCCAGTATTTTGTTTGGGAAAAAAGAAGCCTGAAGTCAACATCGTGGGCGGAGGAATTATATTGAACAACGGGTGCTTCAAAAAAGCCCCACGACCAGCACCAGTATTACTCGGTAATTATTGTATACTTAAATTGTTATAACTACTACATTACTCATGATTATTGTTCATATTTATTGTAATTTTTACTTTGGGAAATTATTAAATTGTAATAGTTCTATGTTGCATTGATCACTGGTAAGTTGACAGATGTTTTTCATAAGAATCTGTTGAATAAGTCATATTATTCTCATACACAATACTACATTACTTACTATAAAATACACACACAAAAACCAAACCAATATTACTTCTAAATCATAAAGCAAGAAAAACTTAATAATGTTCTGTGATAGTTAAGCCAAAAGATCTGTGTTCATAACATAAATATAACTTAGTTAAAATTACACATACGTAACACACACTCACATACCATAATAAACCACACACTCTATCTCTTACCTATATATACACATTTTTAGCTACAAGTTAAACATATTAAAAAGAAACACAATACTATACACAAATATTTAAAAAAAAAAGGAAAAGGAATTACTTCCATGTCCCTATCACATCCACACTCATTTCCCATGCATCCAAACAAAATTACAATAATAATGTATTCCTATACCAAAACCTCTAACACAATCCATTGGCGTAACCAGGGGGAGGTTTTGAGGGTTATAACCCCCCCTCCTCCCACCATTGTAAAACATATTTCGCAATTTGTTTACATTAAAATACGCTTATAAGAGTAACTTGTTTTCAATACCTATGCAAATTTCAAGCTACAATAAATGATCAATATATTGTTGAAATTATATTTTTAGTCGAACTGGGCACTGGCACTTTATTTGATATACGATTGATATACGGACTATTTGCCGTCGCCGTCATATCAACAATGGCACGAAGGAGGGTATAAGATCGTTTAAGGTCGTAAGAGCGTATTGGTCGGAAAAATAAACATTAGGTTTATTTACCGCTGACGGTAGCTGTGCAGCCGCTCGCTGCCACTACAATCGACGGATTTTCCACCGTCTCCGCCGAAACAGTGGTGAACGTGACCAAATGCACGCAAATTCTTCTTATTTAAGTATTTTGATTCGTAGAACACTGTCCTTCAGCCACGTACAGAAATTATTTATCTTACACATCAGAAAACACAGTGTAGAATGCTCCAACATCTTCTCTTCTTTTATTTATTAATTTGATGAACCCAAATATGTATATTTCTTTGCTTACTTTTCAATCGGTGACGGAATAACAATAAAACGAGAGTTGCTCAATGTTTATACCACTAAAACATGAAAAAATAATATATTACTTAACACACTTCGCAATTGATGGACTAGACACTTCAGTTTAATGAATCCCAATGAGAATTTTAGATGGTGTTGGGAATTTAAGCGCGTGCACACTTTAAAATTTATAAACGGTAACTTATCCGCAGCAGACGAAAAAAACGCCGTGTGTGTTCCGAGGGGGTTAGAGGCGGCGCTTGGAAAGATTTGGCGGGAGATGAGTCATGGTTGCTATTCTAAATTATTCTAAAATGAGCCTGAATCAAAATTAGAAGATCTAAAGTATACCTATACCATTTTAAAGTACTTTTGGGAAGCCTAAAACGTGTTATGGTCGTCCTGGTTACTCCTATGTCAAAGCCATGCCCAGAAGCCAGCTTTTTAAAAGAGTTGAATATTTCTTTAGGTTTGTGCAGACTTTAATATTTTCTGGAAGTTTGCTGTATATTCTAGGTGCAACTACAGAGTAAAATTTTCAATATATAGTTAATTTTGATCTGGGAACGAAAACTTCGTTACTATGTCCAAACAGTAATAGGAATAATTTCTGTAATGCAGATCTGAAAACCGACCACTAATAATATAAAAAATTTGCATAACCTTTCATGTATATATAATGATCTAAGATGTAATATAGATAGTTGTAGAAACAATGGCAGTGATGAAACCTTTATCATTTTATGCATGATCAGTCTTATAAACCTTTTTTATTATAACGTGGGAAAAATAATTATCCTACATACGTTTAGCATGCGTTTTAAAAAGATTACAAACATGCAGTCGTAAGTGTTTTCAGCGTTATAAGAGGACAAAAAGATTTGTTTAATTTAATGTCAAAATCGTTGACCATTTTAAATGTTTTATGTCTAACAAATCGGTAGTGCATCAAAAAGCGTTGATGATTTCTAATACATGGTGGTTATAAATTATCGGACTCATTTCATAATGAAATAAATAAATAACCCAGCTACGAAAAAAACATGTGAATTGTTTTATTTTCTTACTATACTATATATAGAATAGAGAAAGTATAGTGATCGCAAAAAAATCGATGTTGTGATGTTTGTGGAAATATCGGTTTTATGACCCCATGAGTCCAAAAAAAAATATTTGTGTGTCTGTCTGTTAGTATACAAAGCTAGAAAGAAAACTATTCTATCTATTTCGATCAAATTTGCACCAAAAATGTAAATTAGGCCTGTACAGTATAGATGCACGAAAAAAGGGTTTGAACATTTTTGAAAAACGGCCCCCTTTTTGGTCAAATATACCCCAAATAATCAGTTATAATTTGTTTATAAAAAAACGGCTCTAACGATTTTGATAAAAAATGGCTTATTTGTAGCCCTTAATGTACCATACCATATAAAAAAACAGCATCTTTCAAAAAATTCTCGTTTGGCTAATAATAATAATATTTATTAGTTACTCTCCTAACATAGGCTTAAAATTTGCGTGCGATGCAGGCAATGCTCTGTGTATTAAAAGTTCTTCCAATACGAAGGTTGGCGTGCGGAGCACGCAATGCACTGTTTATTTGAAATTTCATGCAATATGAGGGTTGGCGTGCAACGCACTGTGCGTCGACTGCTTCTCAAACTGTTCAATGTCAAGCTCACATGTCCTTAGGAGTGAACGTGTTAATAATTTAAATATGTTTGTGAGAAAGTATGTGCCGATTTATTATTAAATAGCAAATTTAAAACAGTTTTTATTATATGAATGGACAAAACCAAAACATTTCCAAGAGCTCTCCCGCTGTTTGCACGCAAAGTGTGTAGTCTGAATTCCATCCAACGCCATGTGTTTCTGATCATTAAAGAAGTTATGCTTCCAATAATCTCTTTTAAGTTCCTCAATGTTTTGAACCTTCTTTGCGAACACTCTGTCCTTGACATAACTCCGATGAATAAAAGTCAAACTGTGTAATGTTTGGATTTGACCATCTCTTCCAACCCAACGACCATGTATAATTTATGTAATCGCGGTCTATCTTACCCCAATGTAGAGGAACACCATCTTGCTGCCAGTAATAATTTGGTTGTCTATGCACAATTTGTGGTATTGCATACAATTCGAGCATGTCGAGGTAAACCTCTTTAGTGGCTGACGGTTCAGTAAAAAATGGTTCTATCACTTCATCTATAGCCAATGTACACTAACCGTTTATTTTAGAACTGCCTCTTTCTTGTTCCCGAACATTTTGAGGATTTTCAATACCCCAAATGCTACAGTTATGTCGATTTAAATAACCAGAAACATGGAAGGTTGCTTCATCAGACAAAATTACTTGTTTTAAGAAATAGCTTTCTTCGTTGTTTCTTGTTTGTTCTTCGTTGTCAAGTATGATGACAACAGAATAATAAGGTCGAGGTCTATCGTTAGGTTTAATTTCATGTAGTAATTGCATTTTGTATGCATAGAGCTTAAGGAACTTGGCAATCCTAATTCCAAACTTGCACGCCGAGTGGACTTACCAGAGCTCCTCGTAAACAATTCTCTTATTTGATCAACAACAGCTTCTGAAACTGGAGGTCCACCAGCATGGGCACCCAAATGATAGTTTCTAGGAGGGGGGACTAGACCGGGGTATGGGGCTGACAGTGAACACTATGAGAAGCGGCCGATGCACAGTGCATTGCACGCCAACCCAATTATTGTGAGTATTTTCAATACACAATGCATTGCTTGCTTCGCACGCCAATTTTAAGCATATCTGCTATGGAAGTACATGTGCGTCAGCTTTAATATTAGTGATTATTACGTATAAAGGTTCAACAATAAAAAATAATGTAATTTCTACTCATTTAGACTATAAATATAAAAAATAAAAGGTCAGCTCCTAGCATATGAAATACGAAATTTGCGTAGCAGTGAACGTGTTAAGGAGTACACTCCTTTCCTAAAAAGTAAAAGGAATCCAGGAATATTTTTGACCTCCCCAAGAAAACTTTTAAAATTTGAGAAGCCAATTTGTTTGTTCAGGTGAAATATTAAGCCACACGGCATTGAGTCTGTACCTTTACACTGTCAATGAATACACAAAGTCCTATACACTCCTAGAGGCCGCAGCTCATGCTTGACTCTTGTCAAAAAATAAAACAAGTATATGTAAAATCAAATGGTAAACAACATTTAAAACACATTTTAGTGCTAATCTCTTTAAGAAAAATACCTGACTATAATTAATAATATACATATTTTCCTTTCCCTGTTAG
>JAGFPH010013023.1:7339-27906 GCA_018207615.1 Philaenus spumarius
AAATTGTTTGAAAGAGTGTGTCATGACAAAAGATTGGAAAATTTTTAAGGTTTGACAATAAAAGTGATAGTAAATAAAAATTAAAAAACCTAAATTTTGATAACGGGATCAGGTAGGCCAAATACTTTTTTTCGAACTTTTTAGTTTTAAGTTTTAATTATGTAACTCACTACGAAAATTTCTGTACAAACACTGCCCATCCATAAAAACGCCTTGTAATGCAGGGGGAATAACAAAAATAATGTTTCCTTATAGACATTATGTGTGAAATAGTAAGGGTTGATTTGAAAACCAAGTCTAAACTGTTTAACTTGCTTGATAAACGGTTGTTACACCTTTTAATTAAATCTGGTAAACAAAACCTCTCACTTCCTGTGGACTTTATATAATATATCAATATAACTGTAATAATGTCATACATCAATTTGAACAAATTAGTTATAAATAGTGAAACAGTTATATTAATCCACTTCAAATATATACCTTAGCTGATGAGGAATTTTATTATAAACGGAATAATTAGATGTTTGATTCATGTGAACTAGACTTTGGGATACGAGTTCTTCTCACTGGAATTTCAATTAACAGCTGATGCTATACCTTGAAATGAATTCCATTTCCATTTTTTCAGTAATTTTAATTTTATAAAACATAAAAATACACAGAAGACTAGTTCATGTAGTTTTACAAAATAATAACAGAATCGGAGAAAATATTAAAAAATACTGCCATTGAAATCCGTGCAGTTAAAATTTTAACCTAAATGTCCAACTGGATTTGATGAAGTGTTTATTTTAAATACACAATCCTAAATTATTGTTAGTGTAAGTGAGTGCAATGTAAGCTGTTTACTCTCAGATTTAAAATTAGTTATTGGATGTTTATCAGTGGAATTTCCAATAACAGCTGATTTTATACTTTACAATAATATTAATCTCTTTTTTTTCAGGTTTGGTTTGTGAGGTTGCTTGTTTTTTTTAACTATTATCAACTCCTGTTATAATGTAAAATTTATAATTTGATTCATATATTAAATCTAATTTACCTATTTAATTTAAGATTATGACTAATTTATTTACATTTTTTTCTTTTATTTTGAGGTGTAAAAATTATGAACTAAGAACAATTAGTTTGGCATGTACTTTCTAGTAATGTGGTTTTAGCTTTAGCTAGAATAATGGAAAATGACACACTGCATAAGGTAAACAAACCTGTTTAACTTTATTTTTAACCAAAACTTTAAATCAACCAACTTTTCAACAAAATTGAATGATGGGTTTTCCAGTAATAAACAATAACTAAAACTTCCCATTTTCTGTTATGGTACAGATCGTTACAATAACCAAAACACAACCAAATGAACATGTCACATTTACATCTCCCTCATGAAAGTAGAAACAATTTCATTCATTTCTGCAGAGGGTTCCTGGTTGTAGTTACTTTTAATACATAGTATTAGTGGAAGTAATTTAAATGATTTATCAACTACTCTAAGTTACTGCACAACTTTCGGGCTTCGGCAGTAAATTTAATGTAAATTTTCGATTTATTAAAAATAAGTTGTAAGGGAAATCGATTAGATCATAAATATCGTAAAATATTGAAACATTTTCGTCTGGGAAATATTCAAACTGAAAATGGCTACTATACTTCTGGTACCATTTTGTGTTGAGGAACCCAATCATTTAGATTAAGAATTTAAACTGGTCGGTAACATTACTCGAATACTGTACGAGTACTGCCTATCTAATGCATATTAAACTGAAAGATTTCGCCACATGTTGTAGACAAAATAATAGAATTAAAAAAAAGGTCACTATTTGTCAATTTAAATTGCATACATCAGCTGTATAAAGTTCTTTAGTAGCTGATTCATGTTTTTTAGCATTCAACTCTTTTATACTTTTGAACAATAATTTATGTTTATGGTTAGTATTTTAGGTTTGTGTTTATGAAAATGTCTCGCTGGTTCTTTTTAACCTTTATAATTATTTCTGTTATATAATTAACTTAACTATTTAGACAATTAATATTATTTAACGTATTAGTTTGGGTAATGATTATTCCTAAATTTTTGTTAGAAATGCATTACAATAAAAGCAGGTAGAGTTTGTAGATAGACGTATAAGTATTGTAAAATGTAAAACTGAAGATAAATCGAAAATAAATTCCTTTATATAATTGATTAGTTTATATTATTTAGCATTGTTTATTTTGCACAGCAATCACGTGATTGGCAGTTCAATGTAGTATTTAATGTGCTCTCTTTGTTAGTTTTCTACAAATGCATACCTAAAAATAATTCAATTAATTATTTAATAATCCACAGTTAATGTTTAGTTTAAATTCAACAGCAGTAGATAAAATACCTCTAAGTGTGTTTCCCGTATTAACTAAGCATTACTTAACTTTGCCGGAAAAGAAATACAGCGAGCACGATACAGCGGAGTTTAATGAAATTTCACAGGTCTGCATGCTCTAAAACCCAAAGTAAACGTTCGTAAATACTACTGTAATTAAAAAAAAACTGCAAAGTTTAAATTTCAATACAAATTCCAACGAACTTTATCGTCTGTTTGCATTATTTCAGACTGTATTCACCTTTTTATAAATTAAATAACCTCATGAATAAGAGAATCATTGCATTGTTTCAAATACTGAAATATTTTTATATTGTGTTAATAATGCTCAATTTATTACGTTCAAAACAAGGTTTGCTCATAATAAATCATTTGTATTTATAAGTAACTAATTTTTGACTTCACCCTGCTTTGATTACGAAGCGCTTTGAAAGATATGTATGTTTTATTATCAAATAAGACTTTCTATGCCAGTTTATGTTAGCAGTCTGAAATGAGGCAGTTTGAAATAAATAATTATTTTAAACGACTTTTAAAATGTAATATAAAACAACCGGTAAACAATTGAAATATTGAAATATACTCATAGGAATGTAATACATCTTGGTTTGCACCGTATATTATATACATTAAATTACACAAATCTAAAACGTAAAACAAAGTTGTTTATTAATGTTAGTATAATTTTAGTCAAACACAATAAACTAATATACGGATTTTTCCCAATAAGAAATAAAACCAATTTGAAGTTGTAAATCTATTTGATCATTAAATGGTTTTACCGTTTGTTGTGGCATACATGATTTATTGATGTATTCTGACGCTGAAACTTTCCCCTTCATCCGTTACGCCAGGCTTAGCAGAAGAGAAAAATGCAACGGGTGTTGTGTTCGAGCTTGATTCATTTAAGTGTGACAAAGTGATAAATAACGGTACCATCGTCAGTGGATCTACCTTGGGTGACCTGTTAAAACTAATTAATCTAAATTTCGTAGATTGGTAATTAATATGTTATATATGCATGTTAAGTTAACGATTCTATAGAAAGTGCCCCTTTCTGACTACTTTTTTGGTTTCACAATACTTAAAGATATGTTCAGTACTATTACTTCTTGGTAACTTTTGGACATCTGTAAATAACCATTCTCCCTGATGGTGCTTAAAGTACTACCGTATTTGGAATCACGTCTAGGATTTGCAGAAAACTTAATTTCAAGAATTAATGAAAGCTAAATAAATTTTTACAAAATACCTTAAGATTGTTAGCAATTTATAAAGTCCCACAATTTTGTAATATGTGAACTATAAAAAAAAAAACGTTTAGTGATGTATTATCTACATTATTTGTACTCGTTTGTTAGTTTTGAATTTAGTTTACGACTTGTTTAAGGCGTATCATACTCATTATTAGGGAAAGAGTGAAGGTTTAAATAAAAATCTACGTTTTTACCTGACATGTATATGTAGTTTTCCATGTACCTTGGCAAGCACTCTTGGCATATTGTCATCACTCGTGGTTGTGTATTTAGTATACTTGTTGTTTCCAGTATACTTTTTACGTCGTACTTATTTATATATTGCATCTTCATATCAAAATAATTTAATTATTTTTTAAACAATTTAACCGTTTAATTTATTACATGATATATTCGTGTATGATTCCGATGTGTAAATGTTAACCGTATTAGATAATCCACTTTGGCTTGTCGAGTAAGAAGCAAATATTTTTAAAGAATAATTTATTTTACACGTATTTTGACACACGACATTTTTGAAACAAGTACCATTATCATCAAAATTTGTTTTAAATATTTTCATAGATCAAAGACGATATTTTCGTAATTATAACTTTGATTACTTTAATTAAAATTGTAGTCATTTATCATAAAACTTATTTATCAATTGTTTTCTGTAAAAATCATTAATCCCACGTACGCCTTTATATAAAAAAAACCAAAACCAAAAAAAAAACAATACAATTGCATTCAATACGGCATATAACAACTAAAATCTATGCAAAATTAAAACTTTTAAACTCTGTAAATTTGCTTTAGTTTCAGCCTCAACTCCTCTCTCTGTAAACCAATATAAATTATATATAAAACTGATTAAATACTTTAAAGATCACTTACATACTTTACCTAAATTACTAGCCTATACATTTTCACAAGGTAAAGTTCCTGGAAAAGTTTGGGAAGTAGATTGGATTTATTTAATATTTGCTAGGAAAATATAAATTCATATACAATTTCCTGTGCCTAAACTTTGCAAATCCAAATTTTGTAAGTAAAATAATAAATTATAAAAGTGACTAATAAATAAAAAAAAATAAAAAAACTAAACTAATTTAGAAATTTTGCCCAAAAGTTTCTCCGAGTTTCCTTGTAATTTATCATTAACACTTTTAGTTTATTCTTGTAAATTTGCTGTATAAGTTTTATGATTAATGATTAATAATTGTAATTTTATTAATTCGAATAATATTTTAGATTGAATCTTTTAGTTTTAACGGATGCAGCAGACTGTGACGACTAATGTAGGTTTCGCCTAAATAAGGCATCTTAAAATAAACGTTTTGATTTTAACCCGTATCTTAAAAACATAATTCAAATTTAAATTTTAGATTAAATATGTTATAACTTTCAGTATAATCTTACGTATGATATGTATATTTACTATTTACGTAAGCTAGATACGCTGTAATAAGACTACTTAGAATAAGCATAAACTGTACGTCCAACAGAATTTTAAACAACGTACAAGTACAATTTGCAATTCCAACGGGCTTAACATCAGAGTAGATCAATACAAACTTAACTGGTTTCACAGCTATTGGACTCCAGGGAAGTTAAAGTAAACCACGTAGTTACTTTTCTAAGTTTAAACTATTTGCAAACCTTATTTCTCTTACTTTATATAGCAACGGTAAATATAAGACGTATACTTCAAAGTTACGACTTTTTGTTTGAACAAATTAAAAACGATGGTTTGCCTGAAATGAATTGATAGTTAGGATCTTTTTTGAAATATCTTTTGCATTAATTTATTTGAATTAATACGATTTTCAGTATAGTCACACCCTGTATTTATAGATCTAGGTCGTAGCCTCGAATAGACTGTTCCGATTGTCATTAAAACATAGGAGGAAAAAGAAATGGGAGTGGAATTAAGTTGAGAATTTACGACGCCGGAGAGACTTTTGTATTCCCAAAGCCGATGTCATAAACTGGTGAACATAAAACTACGTAGAGCCGTTACAATTCCAAAATAACCGGTGTTGAGTGTTGTGAGTTTATTTGCATTAATAAAATCGTAGTATGAATAATGTGTTAATATTGTATATGATTTTTGTATTCCTCTCCGAGTTAAAATACAATAAACTTAATATATATCTATGTTTCGTTTTTCGAACCAGAAGTGATTGCCGGAACTGTCGTAACTGTTTTGTTACCTGAAGCAATGCTAAGCACCCCGTAATTTACTTTTTTTTTATTTATAATTATTCCATAAGTATTAACATTTAAAAAAAAATGCTATTTAATTATGATTGGTGCCTGAAACGAAATAGATTATTTCACAATAACCCTTGTACAATTCACCATTTGGTACGAAATAATATATACATATGGCACTTTAGATTCGTGGTTATTTCTGATTTATTTTTCAGTTTAGATCTATTCCGTCTAAGCGTTGTTACCTCAGCCATTAAGGATCTCTTTGATTACTTGAAGCAATCCTCAGGGAATGTAATGCTCTTGGATATTTTCCTAGGGTTACACCTGGGATATAACCAATGTCCTATTTGTTTTGTTGTGTTTTTAGTTTTCTATATTTCTGTTCTATTTGAACCTAAACTCAATAGTTTCTAGTTTATGGGTTTCTATAAATTTGTATGGCAATTACTTTAAACATTTGAAAGTAATTTGTCATGTTGTTATTTGTTTTGTTTGCCCAGATGTTTTTCGTTAACTACTTTTCGTGCCGGACTGTGATCTTTTGTTTCCATGCTAGGTTTGAGAGTTGGTGGTGCTATTGCAATGATACAAATTTAGTTATGATAGGGGTGTATGATACTGTTAAGGCGTACTGATAAGTGTGTACCTTTCTTTAGAAAATTTGATTTTAAATTATCTGAGATTGCTTTTTCTTGTGAGAAAAATTTTAATTAGAGTCAATTTCAGTTATTTAATGTTGTGTCATAAAATATAGTAAGATATATAATAGAATAAAAACAATAATGCACAAATACAAAATATTTACAACATAATTTTTTTAACATAATTGGATAAAGAATATTAACTTTATTAATGCTGTTTAATTCAAACTTTAAAGTTAATACTGAAGTTTAGTATTTTAACTTTAGTTTATGCTGTTCAAAATACTAAACTATTTTGAACTATTCACTTGAATATCTTTGACAAATAATTTCTGACACTCTACCACTTTATGCCAATGTAGAGGTACCGATTAAAAACCCCTATAATATTATACAAATCTATGCAAGGCCTTAAACTTGTATTTATAGTTTATGCCTCTTATGTTCTCCGGAATTCTGTTTTGGAACATTACACCCCTTACACAGTTCATTGTTTGGCACGATATAATATCTAGACATATGACACCTTAGATTTGTTGATGCTATATTACAAAATAGAAAGAAAGTAAACAAATTATAATATTCGTAATGTACAATACATTTTACTAAATGTTTTACATACACATTTTTCCGGCTTCCAATTCAAATGATCATTAATTTAAATACTCAGAAAGAATCATTTTTGACAGCCATTAAATTTTGAAAACAATATCCGTTGTTGAATTTTCCAATTTAAAGTCCTCTATTGGCAAAATGTATGTTACAGATTTTTGTTTGAAAACCATTGTCAAATTCCAATTCATATTAATGGAAGTATTTCTGATCCATCACTGACATAATCACCACAAAGCTAAAATAACCATATGCATGTTGTTTATGCTTATCTCTAGATAAATAACATAAATACAAATACATTTTATATCAAATAAATTTGGAAGTATTTGTTAAGACATTAAATTTATAGAAAGAAACGTTACAAAGATTTTGTAGACACCTTTGTTAAATACAAAGCTGATATACTTAAACATCCCATAAAATTTATTCGTTCATTTGTATTTTTACTCGAAGGTTTTTTAAAGTGAGATTTTCCGTAGCATCTCTTCGAGAAACGGAAATTGTTGTCTGCTTTCTAGAAGCATACAACCTACAATTAGGAAGGTATTCATTAAACTGCAACACTTTGCCTAAGGGACTATCGCATCGTTAACATTGTGTTTCTTACAATTACCGAGGTATTTTAGGATTTAATCATTTAATTAGCGAAAATCTACGTAACGTAGGATACAATGTGTAGGTTTCTTACTCATAATAAGCTTCGCAGGTGTTGCAACTAACAATCAAAACGTACTTTGATAGCATTAACTAAATATGATGGTACATACACATAAGTACTAACGTTCTACATCAACAAGCATTATTGTAACCAAATTCCTAGAATCTACAGTAATAGTGTAACGGTAAATGTGCCTATTTAAAGGGTTCTGCGAAAATAGATTAGCAACAATAATACCGAATTTAGATAGTGGTATTAAAAAATTTATTTGGAAAAAGCTGTTTAAAAACTGTAGGCCTATACTATAAAATATAAATAATGCAATACAAAAAGTTATATTTATTTTCATTATCTAATCAATTAATTGCATACAATAACAGATAAAATAAAAATATTCAAGCATAATTCAATTTTAATTTCAATTTACTTAGTTACATGGTAGCTATAGCTAGAGGTTTGTGAAACAAATACACTAACTACAAGCGGATGCACCTGGTGCATAATATTCCATGTACTTATTACTAGCTTTGTTTTTACACACATACAATTTTGTAGGCTATATAATGGAAAAGTGGGTGAATTGAATTTCCTTCTGTAACTTCTCTAACATTATTTTAGGTTCATCTAATGTGATAGCAGAAATTTTACAACAATTGAGTGAATAAGAAATATGTACAGTGCTAGTGGCCAAATTAAAATGAGAATAAAAAAATAACTAGAAGCTCTCAATAAAAGTTATATTTAAGTTACGCAGATGTTCAGAAGAAACTGAACAATCACATTTTTCATGAATATTACATTCATTGCTATAACAACCGACTTTGTTAATTGTTGTTTTCCGACAAATTTAACACAAACTATGTCAAATTTCCTAACCCATAGTTGTAAAAGTATATAAATAGGTGGTTACTTCTCTGTTAAGAAGAAGAGAAGAATAAACAACGAGAAAAAGAGTTATTTAATGAGGTCATTTAGAACCTAACCATGATCTCGTCTAAACAGATATCCAAGACGGGCTTGGCAGTTACAGTTGTATTCATGAGATGACATCGTCGGGGTATTTTATAAAATACTTAGCTAAGCAAGCTCCCTTACCTAAATAGACTTTGTATTCTAGAAACAGAAGAAGTTAAAGGTAGAATTTTTTAGATCAATCACCAAATTTCAATTTTTTTTAATACATTCAATAAGTACTTTGAAAAATATTAACTATGTAGAAAAGTAACACCATTAAAAAGATACATTTTGTCAAAAATATAATTAGACAGGTTGTAGAATAAACAATTTTATACTTTTTGTTTAAATGCAATTGTGTCTTGGTTTTAACATGGGAATAACTTTGTAAAATTTATGTAACCTCTTTATTAAATACTCCTGTAGAGGTGACACACAACTGGAATATTTTAATTTAAATTATTCTTATTCCAGTCCGTGTATTTTTGAATAATGTTTCAATTTAAAAATTGTAAAATATACAAATGAAAAAACAATTTAATACAAACAAAGGTTTTCATAATGCAATATGTTTGCACTAAGCAGCTGTGTTCAATAAATTACTAAATACGCTATAAACACCGCACGTGGTATTCGTTGCTTAGCAACCAAACAAAGGCAATACTTGGAATTATATTCTGCGTATGAAATATTTTGATAACAATGATGTACAATATTAAACTTGTGTTATAATATAAGAAGGATATGATGTTTGTGAAGTTAGTCTAAGTCGCACTGGTATTATTAAGATCTACTATAAACAAACCAGAGTGACGTAACATTGACATTGAATTAAGGGCTACTTGCAGTTAGATATAGACTTGAAATTTGGTATATTGTGTAACAGCACATATATTTATTGTATATCGGGGGGGGGGGGGGGTATTTATTTCCCAGTTTATTTTTTTAATTCAATGTTGCCATACTGCCTTCTTTTCAGAGATGAATAAAATGAAACAGTGTTAATATAATTTGTTTAGTACTTTATCTGTAGAATTTAACAAATGTAAATCCTTAGATAAACTCACACTTTATAATATGTAACTTTTATTTGTTACGTTATCCACAGATATAATGAACTTTGGACTAAACAGTTGTGTTTCATAAGCTCCGTTCTAAAACACCTTAGTTTGCTTAGCAAAGAAACGAGTTTAGTACATTAAATTATTTTCTATAGATACGATAGCTTTGAAACAAAGTTGTAGTGTATTACTATATGCATGATACTATTGGGGGAAATAGAGACATTTAAAAAACGTTTACTCCAATAAATAGTCTAGAAAAATGCCGTTTGCCAATTAATAAAAATATCAGCAATTATTTGAAGATTTATAGACAATTTGATTTGAGACAAAGGAATATACTGTAGACAGTTTAATGTCTTCATATAAATTAAAAATAAGATTTTAGTAATTAGTAATAATTTGGGTAAATTCACAACAAAAACTTTGATTTAAATTAATATCTAACATGAATTAAATTAAATTAAAATGTCTTAGTAATTTATTATAGCACTCATATTTGAATTATAACGCTTTTTTTCAACAAAGGTGTATTTCTAAATCACATTTTTACTTTTACTATATACGCTAACATGAGTTGTAATATAGATTTAAAAATAATAAGAATAATTTAAGCCCAAAAGTATAAAATTGAAATACTAGATAATATCTTTTTCTAAAACAGCAGTCTAATATATGTAGACGAAAATGTTTTAATGTAGTTTGGGTTGCCAGATTGTTTACGACTAAGCAATTCCCTGGCTGGGGTACTTTATTGCCTATATTGCATGCCTAGGAATTGCATGCATGTCACTTTAGAGGTGTTAGACTAAATAGCTGATTATATAACTATCTCTGAAAACTCTTCAGATTTAATGGTGACAACACTTTCTTTAAAATTATTTATCTGTATTAATTTTACGACTATATTTATTTAATAATTATTTGTATATTATGCTACTTTCCCCACCAATTTATAAGCCATAACCTTTCTAGTAATATATAATATTATATAGGCTGTAAGTGCAAAGATTTGACGTATAATATACATATTATATGTACATATTATAAAGTACATATTATGTACTTAGCAATAGTGACCACTCTGCAAAGTTTTATGACTAATTATTTACAACTTTTTTCTTTTATATTCATGTCCATTAGTTTACTTGCATTAGATGTTGAAACTGTATTTTAATACGATTAAATTTCTTGACTTAATTTTATAAATAATATTTGCCTATTGCATTTCTTTACTTCTCCATTTTACGGATGATCCATTTGTTTTTTAGGCAAAGTTTTCTTTAAAACTAATTATCAGCCTAGATTTTATTATTATATTTCTTGCATAATTATATGTAGATTTCGTTATTTTACATCCCTATTATATAGTGAGTAAGTACACAGTTTTCCCGCAATCGTATTTACCAGTTTAAATCATTTTTTTTAATACGTAGTAAATGTGACCATCCTGCAAAGTCGTATGACTAATTATTTACACCTTTTGCTGTATATTTAACCTTTAAACTTATCTCTGTTAGATGCTGTAACTAACTGTATTTTAATACTGGAAAATCTATTTACTTAATTTATATTTAAACTTCAATTATTGTATTTTCGTTACTTTGCCAATTTAACGGATGCTTCCATTGTTTTTTGTTCAGACTGTTTCTAATATTGATATAGGTTACATGCCACACACTATACATTATACATTAATCATTAGATATAACGCGGAGGTTCTACTGTTTCCGTGTACTGTCATAACAATGGATAAATAATTGCCTCACTCAACTCACTGACAATACATTACTTAACCACTTAGTGTTTGTATATCTTTGTTTCTGGTGATATAACTTTATGTTAATTGTTGTATAGTGTTTAATATAACTTACTAATTACTGGTATAATAAATAAATAATACCAGAGGGGTCCCATACGCTAATCCCTTATTGCATTCACAAATACATTAAAATCTTTCTTTTTACAATTATTAACAAAGGCATAATTTATTATTAATCATAAATAAAATTGTGAATGGTGGTGATGGTTAAATCAAAGTATTATATTCATGATGTAACATGAGTTTTGTATAATAACTATTGTTCGGAACACTTGGACTCTTTGCTTCGCTCTTAGTGTCCGGTGTATTGGTCCTAACATACCAGATAAACATTGATTAACCCTAATAATTAACATTCATATTCTGAGTTTTATTATTCGGCAAATATAGGAAATACAAATTTATTATGTAATATTTGGGATTGAAAAGGCAAAAGGTTTACATTTGGTAGTTTTTTTTTAGTTACATAAAGTAAAATATCAACTTGTGTATAAAATCCAGAGACTGTTTTGTATGCATTATATTGCTATAACACAGTTAGTGAGCGACCACATGGTTATGTATACGGTATAAGTACTATTAAAAAGTGCCACCACGACATAGGCCTACTCTCAAACAAATACCCAACATAAAAATTTAAACTAAACGTTTTCAAAGTAATGAGAAATGTCCTATACTAGCTGGCCCGATCAGGCTTTGCACGAATGGACAAATCAAAGTTATATGTATATTAACAAAAAAGAATACATCAATAATTATACTATGTATTTCTTATGGGGATTTTTAAAAACTATGCCCCACAAAACCCCCTAAAATTCATAATTTTTGGAAAACCTTTCATAGCGAGAAGCTAGGGCCCTAGAGATAGCGACATACCAAATTTAATTCCAATCCGTACAGTGTTTTTGAGATTTCGTTATGAGTGAGTCAGTGAGTGGTATATGGATGAAATAGATTGAAATTTAGAGTTATTAAAGTATACAGCTGATTATTAAAAAAGAAAATTAAATTCTTTAATCAGCAGAGTATAATTAACTTTAATTGTAAACATATTGCTCATAGAAAATTACCTTCATTTTAAACGATTTAAATTCAGCTAGTTTTTTCATAAACTTTATACCAACTTTAATTTACTTTATATTAACTTTATACCAACATAGTTCTCTTTTATACACTGTAAGCATTAATGTCATCTCTAGCAATTGCAATATCTAAAAAAAAAATTAAGAAAAAACTTAGTAAAATTTGTATTATTTACAATAAGCTATTTCTTATATTTTAATACCTCAGATTGTTTATATTGGTAACATGCTTATTACCAAAATCTTAAAACTGATACAAAAATGATTTATTTAATACAACATTTCCGTGCTTATATATAAGTAATAATGACACACTTAGCCAGAGAGATTGAAATGTTATACTTATACTCAATTTATCTTCAACAAAAGTATTTTGTACTTGTAAACTTATTAAAACTTGAAATATTTAAATTAGTTTTAAATTTAATAACTTTTAGATCACCAGTCACATTGATTGACAGGTTAATGCAGATAACGTCAAGAGCAAAAGTCTTCTACTGTGGAAGTTTTATTGTATTTAAAATTTTTAAGGTTCTGACAATTTTTCAAGGACAGATTGGTCGAATCTTACTTACTTTACAGTACTATAAAAATAGCTTACAGATGATGGTCTGAATGATCTGCGAGTTTCTCATCTAAATTTTCCTAAACCCTCTTCATACAACCTTCAATATGTATTTTCAATAAATGTATATAATTCGTCGTAACACAAATCTAAGACTGTAAATGATATTAAATGTTTTAATTAAAAAGTAATAACAGGAGTATAATCAAGGTTACAAATAACGCCCACAATCCTCTCCTAAACAATAAAATCCAAGTTTAATACAGGTGTAGTGGATATATTATAAATGTAAGTTTAGATGTTTTAAAAATAAACATCTTATTAAATTGTTCGGCAGACAATATCTGCTGAGGTATGTATTTTAAATGCACAAATATTTCAAGGGAAGGAATACAATTTTTCAAACACTTTTTTAGAAATTTATTTTATTTGAAATTATTTGTATTTCAAATTATGATAGTTAAATTTTTTCCAGAAACTTGAGACACTTCTCACAAAAAAAGCAGTGTTTAGCAATTTCTGAAAATTCTTGATTCTTAAGATAAAATTACTAGTCAAGGGTTAATGTGTTTTTCGTTTGTTGATGTTAGTGACCAAGGTTGAAGGACAATAGTCAACATAGCGAACCAGTTGAAAATGTTAAATAGAAATAACTAGGCCTACTATCCAATCATTTGTTATTTAGTATACAAGAATTGGATCTTTTATACATAATTAAAATAGTTTAAGAATTTGTGTAGTGGAATTAAGAAAATTACAAAATATATATTTGTTATTTTTAACATAGGATTTTAGAAAATTTCCCAAACATAGAAATACATATACACAAACGTCCTTATTTCTTGTTAGTTCACATTACAAGATGTATAGATTCTGTTGTAAAATTCTGTTTGTTTTGTAAAATGACTTTTATGACCCTCTTTCCATGCTTTTTTTTGGTTGTTTAATAAACTAGAACAAAAAAATGATGAGATTACGAGAAAATTATTTTAAATGGTCTAAAAACATACTCATTTAGGTGGAAGTAATACACTAAGGAATAAATTACTTTTTGCTCGGTTACAGTGTTTTTTTTTTTGTTCTGCTTTAAAAACAGTACAAAATTCAGTATTGCAAACTGTATGCAAGGAAAAAAAACTGCTGTATTATTTAAACAATTATTTGTTGAAGCAAAGTAGCAGAAAGTGTAAAAGCGCTGTTCCAAGTCTGTATCTTGTGGTTCATACTTTTCTCGCCGGAATATTTATTCTATCTGACCTCAAAACAAAAACGTTAAACAAAATATCATTATATTTTTGTCATGCCCGTTAATTTGATTAAATTACTCGATGCCTTTTTTATCTTAATTAAGTTTATAATAAGATTTTGTATTTGGAGAGTGCTGTGTTTGCATAAATTCTAAGTGGTAAATACTCTTACTAGATACGACCTCTAAATTATCAAACAAATCTATAATAAAGACAATAACTTGAAGTGTGAATAATCTGCAGTTTTATTACTAGTAAATAATCATTAAGTAAAGTAATTACCAAATCAGATTAGTAGTTACTTAATTGGAAGCGTTTGTTACTTTTAATGGTCTATAAGAATGTAGTGATAAAAAACTGTTGGTTTTCCTGTGTCACTATTGGCATCTTATTGTTTTATTATTTTGTACTGAAGAACAGATTGTCAATTTTAAAGTGAGTTCAATACACGACTGAATATACACAGAGCACTGTAGTCAACATTCAAACAAAAATGTTCAATTATAAATATTTGTTGGTGTGCCGCCTTGCCATAAAGAGCAGTTTGTATTGTTTCCTACTAGATAACTTTAAACATTTAAAATTATTTACTTATACTGGTTGGATAGTTAAGACAAACTGTAATACTAAAACAATAACGAAATAATAAAAACATCACAATACAAAATAAAATAAAAGAAATTGTGTATATTGTATAAAAGTCTGCCTACAATCTCGTTAAACATTTTTCGTGAAATTTGTGTTTCATCGATTTGAAATGGAAATTTCCACCTGTTGGGAGGGTAACATTGTAAGACATGTGTTCATATAGAGACCTGTGTGTGTATTGTATATATAAATATTTTATTTAGCTTGTGTAAGTTGTAATACTAATGAATAACTTTCAACATCGAGGGACGTCAAATAACTCTTAATGAGTGCAGGGTGCGAGAAAAAATATTCGACAAATACAATTAATGTTTAAAATTCATAAACATAAGGAATAAGGAATACAACATTCTTGAATAACTATTACAAAAAATAGTTTCTAATGAAAATTTTAACAAGATTAAACTAATAATTTGTCAATTTATTTTGAAAAATTGTCTCGTATATTACCAAAAATTTGAATTTTAATTAAGTTTACGTGCTAGGGGTAATTTTTTGGATTCTTGCATACACTGGTCTGGCGGGAAAGTTACGGGATGGGGAACACAGTTTAATTACTTCAGGTTCATATGTTACAATAAAATACAATCTTGTGTTATACTAACTTCAAAAAGGCTGGTTGTAAAAACACACTATTTATATAAATGTATTTTCTTTAGAATTAGGTAACACAAATGAATCATCGTTTTGTCGTTAATATCGCTGTTATGAGACGGCAATATAATATCAATATTATAGAAACCCACAAATAAAAATCTAAATTGTAAGTAAAATTATACAACAACTTTTCTAATATTACCTTTGTATTATTATTTATCAATGTAAAGAATATGGCTATAAAAATACTGAAATGTACAAAAGATTTAAAATGAAGTTTATTTATATAAATAGATTTTTTTAAATCTATTCGTTTAATTAATTGAAATTTATAATATAATGTGCAGTAAAAAGATATGTGTTTATACAATCTCAACTGTTTAATATAACTTGTAAACATCACATAATTTACAATTAGTAATAAATAATATTTTTTACAATAATTTGTAACTTAGTTTGTACTTAGGGATAGGTATAAGTAATGCTTATTAGCCTTTATTATAACTCATGTATTATATCATAAACGTAATAATTTGAATAAGACTTATAATATTATTTATAGTTTCTAGGTTAATTCATGATTACTCCTACACTTTTATTTAAAAAAATTATATTGTATGTATTGGTAGAAGATGGGTTGACGAGAAAAGAACGAAGGTGCATCCTTAAATTCACAATATATAATTAGAATTGGTAAGTTTACTGCCTATAAAGTATCAATCTATAATAACATATCAATCTACAGGGAATAGCCACAAGTAGGTTTTATGGAATACAAAGAAGATACTAATTATTTAAAATAACTATAAAATGTAAACATTATATGACTCTTTTGTATATTTTAACCAGCATATCTTCTGACTGAAGAAGATGAGTGTGTGTGTGCAGTAAGCAGCAGTTTACTCATATATTTCCAATACAAATTTCTTTTCGAAATTTAAAACAGTAATTTATATTATTTGCAATTAATTTAGATGTGTGTTTAAATAGAATGCCTTAAAACCTACTATGTATAACAAAATGTACTTTTTATCAGTATTATGACTGCGTTTGTTTACGAGGCGTTTCCAAACATATGTTTCATCATCAGATTAAAATGTTTACATCACATATAACAGAATTACGTTTAATTTACACATAACTGTGACATGTACTTCGGAGAGACTTCTACTTTACCCTTATTGCAATACATGTTGTATAATATATCTTCCTCTTATTACTTCAGTTCAACAATTAGTGTTATTTATTATCTTTGCTTGCGTTACGAATATCCTGTCCTTTATTATAAAGAAACTTTAAGATATGAGTGTAGAGTTAGGTAAGGAGGTCAACGTGCAAAGCTCGGATTATTTGTTTATGAAATAATATAATGGTATGTCTCATCATATTTTATTAATTAAAGTATTAATGTGCAATTGTAATACATGTAGCAATATTATGTTATTATTAACGTATAGAGAATTATTTTCTTCCAATTGTCGTCGGTTACATTTTGGAGTTGAAATCAGATCTTTACTCGTTAGATGTCATATAGAAACACGCAAAAATAATCAACATAACACGATACATTATACTCGTAAGCTACAAGTATAAGAGTCAATGTTTTTCCATTCAGTTGCATGTCCCTCTAGACACTAGCTACTGTGGAAACATGTCAATAAATGCATTATCAATTTTGGTTTTTATTATTAATGTCTTGAATTTGTTAGGTTTAAAAAAAAAACTGGCATATGAATATTTGTTGTCAATAAAATGTTGACTTGTTATCTTGCATGTTGCTTTAAAGTAAATGTTGGTTATACAACCATTGACAGTCACTGCACCTTAATTTATATTGACTAGACTTTCTATTCCATATATGCATTCCTAATATTTTAGCAATTAATTAAAGTTGTATGTTCGATAGCAAAAGTCTTCAAATTGTTTTTATTTATTCCAGTGTTCAAAATTTGATATTTTGTTATTGTTTTTATATGGTTTTCCAGTAATTTCTGAACTATCAGACTTGTATAAGAATTTGCTACAGCTAAATAAATTATTTTTAATACTGTTAATTCTCGTAATTAATCTTGGGACGTTAAGTCATATGGAAAGGAAATAGTGATCACAGCTGTTTATGCTGTTATTTGTTATTATATATACGGGAGATGTGGCTATGGGTTAATCGTTATTTCTGTTGTAGTTGTATTTCTGTGTAGAATTTCTGAAGGCATCATCAAAATATATAACAATAACATAGAAAACTTCGGGTTTCCTAGTTCATCTCGTTTTAACTAAATTTATAAGTAATACATTTGCACTTCTACTTATCCTGTGCCACTAATACATAATAATTGATAAAGAATAAAATAATTTAAAAAGAAAGTCGTAATTCAGAGTGATTTTAAAGAGATGGGTTGTTGTAAGCAGATATTTTTTATTATATGGTTTCGCACAGTTTTTGCTTATTCAACTTTTAATATTTTTTCCTAGCTAATCTTGCTTTTTTCACAACTCAGGTTGGATGTAAAAAGTTTGACTTGTATATAAGACGGTTAAGTTTCTAGTCTGCACTTAGAAAAATAAAACACAACTAATAAAGTAGAGTTAGTTGTCTAAGTCTCAGTAGTAAAGTTCAGCTGTATCAAGTCTTGTAGTAAACTAGTTGACACAAGACAAGGTTTATTTGTTGATTATTGTTATGTCTCTTAGCTTTATTGGTACACGTTAAGATGTCCTCTTATTGGGTTTTACATTCACCGGGAATTATATGTAGTCAGTAATTACAGAAAGTTTATTTTTACAAATCTAGGTGTTATCAAAACCGGGAAACTAACCCTAGTTGGATTTGACAGTATTGGAAGAATTGTTTCATCAAATTTGTAGTTTTTAAATCAATCTCATAGACACGTAAAAAAATAATTGAACCAAGGTTGTAGATATTTGTGTCTTTCGTGTAAAAATCTAACTCTAAAACGGAATGGATGGAGATACTAAACTCCCTTATTCGTACAGATTATTAGAATCCATTTTTTTTTAAAAGATTATGTAAAAACAAAAAATCTAATTTTGCCCACCATTTCCAAATTTTTGGTGGGTTACCAATATATTTCTTGCAAGCAAAAGTCTTTGTCTTTAAAAAAAGTCTATAAATAACGAACAAAAAACTTCACAAACGTCAGGCCAATTAAAAATCTATATAATGTATAATATTCAAATAAAGTGTACATTATTATAGATATTATTGTTCAGAAAATTATGGAGAATATTGCTGTGTAGATAATATATTTAAACCAATTTTCTCTAACTTACTTTGCGTTTTGAACGGAAAAAAATTCGTAAACAAAAGTTTCTAAAGTAGGACCCTGGAAAAATAGAAACCAAATTAAATTATAAAACCAAATTGTACAAAATGTAGGAAAAATTAACTTCCATAAAACAATTTTAAAAAATTCCTAAAAATAAAACAATGTTTTGTGGTAAAATAACCAAAATGAGAAAATTTAAAAAAATTACCTATACATATTGAAAACTCTATAGAATGTAGCCTATTCAAGTAAAGTGTATTCTATTATATATTTTATTATTTATGAAAGTATGGGAAACATTGCCATGTAGATAAAATATTTTTTTTAATTGATTTTTTTTTTTTGTACGAAGGGAAAAAATTTACTCGTAAACCAAATTTTTAGCATTAAACATTATTTTATTGTAAATCTCAAATAATCAACATGTAGGCAAACGTCGTTTACATGAAACAATAAAAAAAGTGTCTATTGTGTGTGTTTTGTACTCCCTACCAAAACTAAATTTTTTTGGAGGTAAAATAAAACTAATGAGCATTTTGCTAAAATTCAATATAGTCTAGGTCTACTTATTTAGAAAAATGAAATAATATAGGCCTATGTATTGTAAATAATGAAATAATTTTATAAAATGTACAAAAATGCTGTATAACACTTTTTGTTAATTATACCACCATTTATAAAAATGCTTTATAACGAAATAGAAATCGTTGTTTAGAATATGGCTTCTTATTGCGAACGAAATAGGCATAAGCCTATATTTAATTATATTGCTAAAACTTGTAATTGTAATATAATTAAATACATGACTTCACTTTACTTGTTAAAAATCATTAATTTGAAATAATTAAAAATAACTCACACAAACCTACAAACAAATTCACTTCACATTCAGTCGCAAGCAAGATGCAATGCAATGGCTACTCGTGCGATGAGAGCTAAAACATAAGGGAAAACGAAATTTTCAAATCGGAAGTGTTTACACATAATTTCTACCATCAGCTGTCAGTCTTATATTTCTCTGTAGGAATGTTTTCTAAGAAGAAAATTCTGTACAATAGATAACTAATTCACCAATATTAGTCATAGATAAACATCAAAAACCCAATGCCTTTTTTATACCTTTCAAAACATAGTCAAAAACTTAGATAAATATCAAAATCCATATCTCAACCAAATAACTATACCTGATTCTAAAAAAATATGTCTCGAAAGATCAGGTCTCGATCTATCCAATGACATAACTACCTCGTTTGTCAAACAATATTTAGTCTGTGATAAGATACAAGGAAAACTCCCTTTATTTCTTACTGTCACGAGACAGACTAACATTTTTGTCATGTTTTGAACTTTAGTGTATTTTTTGCGAGATAGTTATAAGTCGTAGTGTAAAAAAATATACTAAATTAATTGTCAGAATGTCTTGAGTACAACGATATATAATAAGACGTACTTACTATTATTTTTGATGCACCAATTTTGATTTAAACGTATCGAATAGAATTTATTATCGTCGCCTGACGCTTATATAGTTGAGTTTCACAAAATGTCTAGTTTTTAACAGATTGTAAAGTTGGT